>CAJNJA010017697.1:0-63360 GCA_905231915.1 Symbiodinium necroappetens
TCTCTCTCTCTTTCTCTTTCTGCAGGCCTTCTTGATTCTCCCTCTATCTCCTTCTCCCTTTCCCCCATTCCCCGCCCGCGCTCCCGCTACCGCTTTCTCTTCTTCTTCCCCATGGCATGAGGGNNTGTCAAACCCCCCGGCCAGTTGGCCCCCCGATTGATATCTCTCTCTCTCTCTCTCTTTCTTTGGCCAGGGCTGTGGGCCGGAGATTTCTCCCCAGCCCGTGCGCTGTCCGCGCCCCCGACTGTTGCGGGGCCAGTAGTAAACAAAAGCGATGCGCAATCGAGGCAAATATTCCCGGTGTTTGGGCCATCGCCTAAGACTCAGAGAAAGTGCTCCCCTTCTCGGCAATTACATACACAGGATGCAAAATAAAAGGACCAACCTCAAGCTAAGAAACACAAACCAGCTAAGTCAGCAGAAAAGGGAAGAGACTCACCCCCTGTGCGAATGCGACACATGATCACACCATACTGAGTGGACCTGGAAAACCTTAACAAAGTACTGGCCTTGTGAATTACTGAGAAAGCGGGACGAACTATGGTACATGGCCTCAGGTCGGAGGCAAGTCAGTGGTATATGGAGGCTCCAGCGGCCCGTCTGAACTAGAATACAGCTGAGAGAAGGGGATTATCCCCCAAAAGGCGACTAGCAAGGTTGGAGAGAGTGGTCGTGTGGACAGAAATTGTGCATTGCAGTACGGCCAGTACCGAAAACAAAGAGTAAGAACGGCTTCACTGGAATATGGGTACCGAGTAACTACAACAGCCAAGATCGCAATACAACAACCGGGTTTATTCCGAGTTCAGCCTCCTTCGGGGTCTTCCCCGTCAAGATGCAATGGGATGCTTCCCCCAGCAGGAAAAAAGGGCGCTACCCGGCTCACAACTGCTCACTTCCTCCACTTCTGTCACGGTCTCGGTCCTTCGCGTGTTTCTTGAGCTTCCTTGGCAGTTCAGCACCACCAGTGTCGTTTGGGCCTTTATGCGGGTGGCCCCCGCTTTCCATCGTGGGCATAGACATTATTTGCGGTGTCCTGGCCAAAATCACGACCTTTGCGTACGGGTAAAACCTCACCCAGTGAAGTGCACGGAGTAGGTCGGCTCCGCAGGGTAGTCCCCCGTGTAGAGTCGTCGGTATTGTTCAGGTAGCAGGTCACAAACGGCACAAGGAAGAGAAACCTCCACTGCAGTTGCCCTCCTGGAGTGACGTCACCGAGGTCACCGAGGACAACTCCGAAGGAGGAGAGGACGCGTTGAGCAGCAAACTGGACGTACAGGTCTATGGCTGCAGGGCGAGGCACTACACAGAAGGGCCACTTGATGAGAAATGTGGCGGGCGTGTGACTCAAGCACCGCTGGAGTGAAGTGGACAGGCTCCCAAGGGGGTACACCCCTGGTCAACCAGCCACCTCCCTCCCCTATGCAAAGGAGTGTCACAGACCCCTAAGCAAAGGTGCAGCACTTGAGCCTCTCTCTCTGGCTTGGTTGCTTGCTTGCCGGGCGTTTGGGAAGTGAGGAAGGCCCCACCCCCCTGCCCCCTGCGCTCTCGCGCTGACTCGCGCTACGCCTGTGTTCGTGTCCGGTACTCCTGCCTTCAGCACAGACGCTCTCTTTGTCGATGGCCTAGTAGGGGCCCGTCTCTCTCTCGGAATTTGCTCCGCTCTCTCAAACACATGCCGTGGATGCCTCACACAGAGAAAAAGAGTGTTTAGCTCCACCCGATTATGTACCTGCCTCTCACTCACTCTTTACAACGTTCCAAAATATCCTAGAGGAAAGGTGTGCCTGCATACATGGGAAAAGACGGAGAAGGCCTGTCTGGGCACGGAGGGCTGAGCGTGAAAAATACCTCCACCCCAGGTCAAGGTCAGGGGGCCCTGAAATCCTGAAATTGAATGGGCGTATATCTTGCATTTAACCTGGCATTCAGAGTCCGCAACCTGCAGGTTGAAGTCTGCGGTGGGAGGGGCGGCCAGAGTTGAGGTTTATCACGCCAGCTCTGCAAACATTTCTTCGGTCGTTCTCTCCTTTGCTTAAGGGGGGGAGCGGTGCAAAGCACCTCTAACTAGCTCAGGAAGAAAGCCTACCTGGGCGAAAGCCTCTGTGCACCTTGCTCGACTTCGAACCCGCGATTGACAGCCAGGTTGCAAATTCCATGGTAGCCACCACTTGTGAGTGCGACGTGTCGCTGGCGAGAACAACTGCTCCTCGTACTCATCCGCCATCTTTTCGAACCTGGTGCTGGCATTTCTAGATGCTTGCACGCATAGACAACCTAAGCGGAGGGCACAGGGAAAGGTCTCCTTCTTTCTGCTGTGGAACTTGTCCAGAACGGGACTCCTGCTCTTGAAGAAGTCCGGTGTTGGAATGCCGGCTTCGTAGGCGAAGTCGGCAAGGAAGGAAGCCGTGGACAATCGCCTGTCTCGAAGTCTCTCCGAGCGCAGGACCTTCCGAACAGCCTGTAGCACCCACCCAGCCTTTTGGTGGAGGCATTGTGCCGAGAGTCGTGGTTGTACAATCGCTGAGCAAGCGCGAAAAGGCACCTGGCGGTTTTATACTAACTATGCGGAGAGCGGCGAGCACGTACATGCTAATACACCTAGCATCAAGCCACTGTCAAGCTGCATACCTCCCGGACGTCCGAATTCAAGGAGCACCCGGGATCATGCCATGCTGCCAGCAAGAAGAAACCGGCACACAGTTGCAACAAGGGGGCGTAGTGTCCGCTTCATAGTCAACATCGTCATCCGTGATGCCAACTGGCGCCGGGGTTGGTGGCCAGAGATCGAGCTGGTGGCACCTGAAACGCCCAGGGCAATGCCACACGATCCGAATTTGCCAGTTGCACGATTTGCAATCGGGACTCAGATTTTACCAGGATCATGCATCATCCTAGCAGTCTGCGTTGGAGCATGTGTAAGAGCTGGCACCTGGCCACCATGGAGCTGCGCATGCTTTCGGTCCACAAGATATTGAAGGCTTCGTTGAAATCTTTCATCAGCACCTCACATAGGCTTCGCTTCCATCACTGGCTGACACAGATTGGACTTTGCGCCTGGTCTGGCGACCCTTCCAGTTTGGTCAGAAACTCCTTCGCTTGCCAGCTTCGAGATACGCACATGCACGCTATGTTTTCATCTGAGAGCAACCAACCAAACTACACAGACCTCTAGGCTCTACATGCAGAGCGCCTTGCGAATCCCTCACCAGTCCTTCACAACCGGGGCAGCCTGCGCCTTCGCTGCCTTCAGCTCTGGGTCAGAGCCTGACAGGGACTCGCAGAAACCGGGATTTTTGCAGGCTGAGGTCTCGCCGTCTCGCCTTCCTCCGGATCCTCGAAAGAAGCTCTTCGGAAGCGGCAGCCACTGTGACGCGCATACTGGTCACTGGCAACCAGGAGCCTCGTACGACAAACAACTCATACCATTCTGACTTAAGTCAGCTCTTTCCCAAATATCAACAGGCCAAGGCACTCCCTGACACTGGGGAAAGCCGAAAAGTCCAGGTAGTGCTCCTCCGCTGAGTCGGGTGCTGCATCGAGGCCCAGCATTGCAGTGGGCGGATGTCCAAGTCTGCGGACAGCAGAGGCGAGACGTCAGCTTGGGGACAGACAACGGGCCCCACGCTAGTGTGTCTCTGTGTGTCTGTGCGTGTGCATGCTTCTCATTCCCTGAGCTGTCGCCTACCGGCTTACTGTGTTGGTTTGCTGCTATTCGTGCTGAGAGCTTTCCATGAATAGCGGCGGAGGCTTGCCGTGGCAGAATCAGCCGGATTCGTCAGGGTGCCTGCACACTTGAAAGGCGTCGCCTCCTGACTTTTGTTTCAATAGGCCGAGCATGTGTACGTCTGCTTGAGCCTGTGAAAATTCTGTACAAGCCTGCGTCACTTCCGTGGGCGCCCCACCGGCCGCTTCTGTTTGGCACCGGAAGGACCAGGCCTTTCAGATGCCGTGGATTCTGTGAGGATGTCAGTCTGAGACAGGATTGGCTAAGTGACTAAGTCTTCCAAAGGCTGTCGCTTGCGCTGACCCCTGAGAATAAGGCGGCGGAGCTTGTGGACTCGGCGTGGACCACCCCCTCCTGTCCTGAACAGAGTTGGCACGCTTGCAGAATATTGAACCTGTCTTGAACTTGTTCTGACCTAGGCACTGCTTCCCTTTTGAATTCCATGTATTTTCCTTCGGGGATGTCGCCTGAGCTGAGCACACATTGCCGGACTGCTTGCAGTTCGTGTTTCCACAGACGCGAGATCAACTTTACTTACACTTACACTCTTCATGCTCCACGTAGCTTGCTGGTGCAGATAAGCCAGGACCCCCTGAAGCCTTCCGAGACACCGTGGATGTACCCGTGTTTCGGGCATCCCAGTTTGGCTGCCTCTGCCGCATGCAAGCCGCAAAGGCCACCTTCAACTTCACAGTGCCTCGCGCACCTGAATCTGAAGTCCAGAACAGCTCAAACCGCCATGCACGTGCGTAAGCAGTGATGGATCACGTCATCGCACATAGCGGCATATCGCCAAGGCACTGTCCACCTTGGCCACCTGCCCATACACGTGAAGTGCAGCGTGGGCGGTCGCCGTGTACGTTCCTGCATCGAACATGCCCCATGGAACCCGTCACTGGCGCCGCACATGTGATGGAAAACTATATTGGACACAAGCTCGCGGGCACTTCAAGGCTTTTGCCAAAACTGCGGAAGCAACTTCGACACATTCAAGCCGTGGTCCTGTCAGCTTTGACAGGCTCCTTTGCCTCTGCCTTGGCTTTTGGCCTTGCCTTCGGCTTTGACCGCGCCCTCATCTCCTCTGAAACATGTTTGCATGTATTTGCATGTCGAATTCCAAGTCGCATGCAACCAGGGTTTTGGCTCCCAGTCCTGCCGGCTCGCTTCTCTCCTTTCGCGTGCGCCACTGCGGCTCCGCTGTTGGCGCTGCCCCTTGCTTTTGCTTGGGCCTCAATAGACAGGCCCAGCAGTCAATGATGGGAGGCGAGTCTTGTCACCAGTTTGGAACTTCTACGTAGCCTTGGCTTGGTTCACTGTTTCCTTCTATCCTGCTTCTTCTCTTGCTGTCCTCCATCATCAGAACACGCAATATGTGCAGACTACGTATGTTTGGCGACGGACACAGTGGGGCTCAACATCAAGCAAGCGCCAAACGGTAAGTGATCCAAACTAGCAAAACACGATCAACAGTGACCGAAAACCTCGTAGTGCCAAGTATGAGGGTCTCGGACGTCAGGGATAAGAGTCAGACCTTGCATCGCCCTAAGCACCTTTGTACGAAAGACACTCGAATCGATTCTGCCACGAGCTCTATGAATCTAAACTAGCGGAGTGGCTTGTGTCACTTGTCCCAGCAGCTGCCTCGAAAGCCAGTAGCGTTTCCTCTGGGATTGAACCTTTGCTGGGCCAGAAAAATAAAGAAACAATCTGCTTCACGTTACAATCGCGACAGGTAATTGGCAGAGTCTAGGAGAGACAAAACAAAGCAATAGCTGAATTGCCGCGAAGGCACCATCAACACGCCCGTAGTTCAATCCAATTTCCTCATCCCTATCCACATGATACTGGCAGAGGCCCCTTGTAGCTGGCGTGAGTGGGCACTGGCCACCCTGGCCACCGTTCCACACCTTGCTGCTACCAGAGGCATGAAAGGCCTATAAGGCTTGCACATGCTTTGCACACCTCTCGTAATCTCACCAAAATCTTTGCTGCTAAGATTTTCCAGCTGCAAAACACCTGCTGAGCTTCCCGTTGGCTACACTGGGCCTAAGAGGCGCGCTCTTGCCATACAAAAAGCCGTGGACACCCTTGGTGTAAACCGCTTCGACCGCTCTTCAATCGACATGGCGCGCGAGGCTTTAAGCAGCTAGCGCACTTAGCACACACTGTGTCTTCACACGTGGTTTTGTCCCTGTCAACCCTGTCTTGGCTCAACGGTTTGCTTGCTTACTCCCCTTCCCTGTATGCTTGCGTCTTGCGCGGTGTTGCTCTCAGGCCTGCTGGCACAGATATGTGGCATTGCCATGGGCACAGGAGAAGCTGTTACACCCAGCACGGCTTCGCAGCACGAAGCGATGCAGCGAAGAAACAGCAAAAGACATGCAAGTTACGATCTGTCATGACTGCTGCAAACAATGCCTTGCAAGCACAGCGATCCCAAGCCCGCAAGAAAATGGAGGGTCTTGGCGATTCTGGGCGTAACAGGTTTTGGAGCGGCACGTGGCTGCTAGTGCAGTTGCCACAGAGTCTCCACTTCGCGCAGCAGCTCCTTCGGCATCATACTTTGAATACACAAGCTCTGCAGGAACTGCTATGCTTTCGGCTGATCCTGAAGCTTTGCAAGCTTAAGCTACACTTCATATCGGGTGGCGAGCAAGTCCTCCAGCGGATTCTCATGACTCAACAGTCCCTTCTCTGCCAGCTCTGCAGCCACCACCTCTCAACTCGTGCATCTGACGTAACGTCAAATCGCATCATGAAGTTAAGATAACTGCCGCTCGAGATGAAGTTAAGCCTGCGCGACAGGTTGCGTCCCATTCGAATCAAGACGTCTACTCCACTGACTGACACAAACATCCTACTTGCGGGCCTCACAATGGCCATGACGTTGTATTACATGGACAGGGCCGATGTGATTTGTAGTGGTGCCGAGATCGATGCCACTGACATCTTCTGAGAACACAATCACATCATAAGCACCACAAGCAAATTGAATGGAATGACTCACAACGGCATTAAGTAGCGAATCGCAACAGTTTGCAACAGTTTGTTTTTCGCGTGTTCACGCGTGAGTGCGTGTGTTTGTGTGCGCGCATTTTATGGCACCCTCCTCGCTCCGCGTCTGCAGCAGATGTTCAGGATGATATGCACGAGTTATGGGAGACGTAACGCTATATTTCCGAGGAAGTGAATCCGAAAGTCCAGCGAGTTTCACACTTAGTTTCACTCTGCAAGGAGAACAGTGGCCAGAAAGCTTGTGCGTTTTGGCTTACGTACTTAGTCACGCAGACACCGAGCTGTGGTGACAGCACAAGGGAGCGGCCTAAGCCCCAAACCCGTAAGCTTCAGTGGCAGCAATCAAAAGATGTTTCAATTATGCGGTAGGGTTTTGTTTAAACTTTTGCAACTCGCAACTCGGGGGTACCAGGTGAGGACTTCGGGCTAAGGTCAAACCATCCGGAACTGCTAGTACCTTTCGCCAACAGCCCACAGCAGACTGATCATTATCCGCGTCTCTTTGAAGGAATTGTTTCTGGGCGGACCTTCCGATTATGGCTTCGGACTGGGGGATAAGGCTTGAGACTTTCGGTCTGCAGTCATTTTTTCAGGAAAACAAGCTTGCAGATAGGTTTTAAGAAGTTCTGGGTGTAGCATATGCATGCCTACATGCATATACATATACATATACATATACATATACATATACATATACATATACATACACATAAATGCATACATGCATACATGCATACATACATATACATACATATACATACATACATACATACATACATACATACATACATACATACGTATAACCACATAATACATATAAACAAATACAACAAATATATACATATACATATACATATACACACACACATACATATACATATACATATACATATACATATACATATACATATACATATACATATACATATACATATATATATATGTATACATATACGTATAATATACATATATATGTGTGTGTGTGACCATATATATATATATGTGTGTGTGTGTATGCAAATTGCATACGCGTATCATGTGATCTTTTTATGTACGTACATTTACAAGCAAACACAGACACACACACACACATCTGACGTATGTAGATGTGAATGTATGCTGACATGGGTGGTGTGTGTGTGTGTGCGTGTTATGTATGCGTGTGCTGGTTCCTTGCGAATGTCTCTCTGCGTATCTCGTCGTATCTCTGCGTTGTATGCCCACGAGCACACCCGTGCAGGAGTACGGGGATAGATGTGTACTTAAGTACGAGAGCCTTTGAGAACTCAGCGGCACTACAGCTGTACGAATTTGCGTTCTGCTTGCCTGATACATGGCTGAGTTGATGACCCCACAATCATAAGCAGGCGACTGGGAACCTCACGAGATGTCCGAATATGTGCTGCTTCGCAAAACGGCCGCAATGGGCACAAACACCCACAGAGCTTTTCCCCAGTCTGTCAACCGACCTATCTGCACGAGTCTGGACAGCGGAAACTGCACGAAACGTGAAGAAGGCTACCCGGCTATGTGCACAGTAGGCTCACAGGCCTCCTGCTCATCCTGTGGTATCTCCAAGAAGCGCTCGACCAGGTCTCCGTCAACAAATCCCTCGTGTGCCGCCGTCTCACCCTGCAGGGGCTCGAGGTTGGCATCAAAAGACGTAGGTAGCACTTCTGACAACGCAAAGGAGAATACGCTTCACGATTGCCTGCAGGTCCAATCGAACATCACGCCAGTCGCCATGAGAAAAAGGAGATTGCAACCGCTTTGCCATGGAGTCCTTCCAGGCAACTCGCAGCAGGCTCCCTGTGGTGATGCACTGACAGAGAGATCATTCAATGGCTTCTCCCAAACATGTGTGGAAACAGCCATGCTAGCGCAGTCCTGTAGCATCAAGAGGCGCGTGAAACTTTTGTCGCAAGAAAGGGGGATGACGAGGCCAAAAGCACCAGATACGCTGGCCTCAACTCTAAAGGGAGAGAATGGCAGAAGTCACTCTTTCAGAATGGAATGTCACCAGAACTCTGGCCGGCCAAGCCGCCCAAATGGTGCTCGTTGTCTTTTGATGCGTGCTCACTTTCAATCCCAGGCTTCCTTTCCGGAAGCGGTTCCTGGTCGCTTTAACTTTGCACGCGGATCACTTCGGCCGCACAGACTTCAATCCGAAACCCAACGATGAGACAGTAAGGGTAAGCAACAGGTCGAGCGGCACAAACTCTCCAGTGTGCAGCCGACCCATCTGAGCTGCAGAGGCAACGGTTCAACACTCGAGGTTGAGGCGTGAGCCACCCAAATACGATGAAAGGCCATTGCTGCACAGCGACCCGCTCCAAGATCTTCCTTAGCGTGTCAGTGAAGCCTGCCGCTTAAGATTCGACAGCCTAGGGCCAATAGGCTTTCAGCGAAGCATCAACTCTAATGTTTCGTTTTCTTCGTGCTCACCCGGTTCTGCCGGGTGGCACCTCCGAAGTCGCCTGGTCTGGTTGAGCGTTCGTCACTTCGCCTGGGACCAGCGACATCAGGTTGCCGCAGTCGTCCGCGCACCTGTCTTCAATTGAACATGGTCTGTACTCTCTACTATACTCCCCATGCAGGGCCTTACCAGCAAACTGCAAGAAAGAACGGGAGTTCGCATTGAAATTTCTTCAGAACCCAAGGCACAAGAAGTGAGTTTCTGAAAGCATGTCCACAGCAGTCGACCAAGCAGACAGCTGGTCATAAGCCAGGACTTCAAAAGAAGGCTCCTCGTCAGCTCTGGGCAGTTTTGGAAGTGGAAACCCTCAGCAGACAAGACGCAGCCGGCCTGTGACTCGTTCAAGCGCAGTAGGCTGACTGAACGCATGATGTCGCCGACGAGGACGTCATTTCCTAGGGGGCCACTTCTTTTCGCTGCATGAGTCCAGCGGCGGGGTGAGCGATGCAAAGGACAAGAGCATGAAAATGAGACCCAACAAGAGTGTCTGTTCAGTCCGCCATGAGATCAATCAGTCTCACGATATCAGATTTTGTAGCAGATACAGCAGAGACGACACGAAGACTGACGCCAAACCGAAACATTCAGTCATGTTACCTCTCGCTTGCAAGTCCAGAATGATGAGGCCAGCGTGGTGCCGCTGAACCTGCAGGCGGAGGCAAGAACTTTCACATGCCGGTAGACAGCGCACTCCTGGCACACCAGGAAGTCATGAAACATGCCCGGCACGCGCAACGACTCGTCCAGCTAGAACTTGATCGGGGTCACTTGCCGGACTTCAATTGCTGTCACGTTCTGCTTCGAGCCACTTCACGCTTCCGCTACAGTACATCGCGGTGTGCGAAGATCAACTTTATAAGCCGAGCTAGCACTTAGCAGCTTGTGCCTCCGCCAGGTGAAGGCGATCCTCGCCAGTCTCGTGAGACAGCTTCCAAAGCTGGAGGCGGTTGTTGACCTTTGCGATGCCACAACTTCCGATGTCTATGACAGAGGGCAATCTTCAATCGAGGCACCGCCCCGAGGAGCTTCCCTGCAAGTGGGAGCAAAGCGTAGACTGCGCCTGCCACCTCCAAGCACGCCACCTCCCTGAAGGGAGGCAAGACCTGACGTGGGATCTGCAGAGGCAAGACCTCAAGTCCGGGATGAGGGTCTTCTACCAGCTAAGTACACTTAGAAAGCCTGAGGTGGTACAGTGTGCTCTTCCTCGCATGCCTACTTCAACGAATTCCTCGGTTACTTAAGCAAACACTTCCGATACTCGCAGTTGTTTTACTAATTACTGACATTGTGCCAGCCAGGAAAGTGCGTTTATGTCCTTGATCAGCATGACGGATTCAGACTCGTGTTGTTTGGCACTGCTGCTTTGCTACCACGGACACTTCTGAGGGCATTCAGCCAAGACTTTTACCATTGGTACTGGCGGCATACGTGTCTTTAGGCAATGTTGAGGGACTCTTACACCAGATCCTACACGGTGGTCTGAGAGCCTTCATGTGTTGAAGATCTTCTCTTGGCAGAGGGGGGTCTTTGAGGGAAGAGAAGAAGGAAGCCAGGCTTCGGCTCCTCGAAGCCTCTCGAGAGACCTTTCTCTGACCCCATGTCCCAGGCCTGGGAGTTGCTTGCGCCTGGGCGCATGGCTCGGAAGAGGGAGAGGAGTCTTGTTTGGGTCTGGGCGAGTGAGGGACGCAAGTTTACCAATCACAAGACACACACACACAAAACAACACGCGCTTCTATGGCTGAGTCTGCTGCTTGAGCTGGCCGCTTCGCATGGGGCCAGGAGCCGAACCTGGTGGACTCATGGCACCATGCCGGGACTGAACTCTTGCACAGGTCACTGGCCTGCCCTCTTGACGGTTCCGGCTCACGTTCATGAACGAAGGCAGTGCCAACCTCACTGCATCGAGGCATGGTCTGTTCTTGGCCCAGAGATGCGAGATTCTTCGACTTGTCTTCCAAGCAGGCCACAAAAAAGGCGACCCTTTGGCAGTGTGCTGAAACATCCGCTCGAAAGTCATCTTCGACGACGCAGAGCTTCACTTACGGCCCAGCAACAGCCCCGAGCACTATCCAGAGCATGGCAGAAGTGCCCTGGCTGGCGACATCTACAGCGACATCTACGACACTTGGAGGCATCAGCAAGTCGTTCGCCCCGCTGCAGTCGAGCACACCATGTAGTCGGCGAGACTTGGCTTTGCAGGAGTTGCTGTCCGGGTCCCACTCGCAGTCTCCATTGCACGACTTGCCACGCTTTTCGTGACACGACGCTGGCTCACAACTGGAGACGCTCCAATTCCAGGAGCAATCTCCATTACACCACTGCGGTCCATTGCCTTGTGGACAGTCTTGGCAGGTGTCCGCAACGTGATTCCCACAAGACACGACTGTCTTGGGAGGGTGTCCTGTTGGCAAATGACCTGCCGCTTCTAACGAGACCGCTTCAGCCAGCTGCATTGGACAAGCTTCAATCTTGGCGACGGTGAGATTGTCGTACATGTCTAGGCCCCTGTTAATGTCGCCTCCCAGGCCCAGCTCCCATCTGTATCCCTTGGAGCTAATGCCCCCGTCGATGTGCCTTGTGTCCTCAGCAGCTGCTTGCGAATGTGTCCATCTTGCCTTTGTAACCTGCATCCACTCATTCTGCGATCCATCACTTTCTCGTACCAAAGAAGGACCAAACGATGCCCAGCGCTCGTCCTGAGCGTCTGCTGGCGTCCACTGCTCAACAAACGAATACATGGCAGCGATCCCTTGAGGCATGTCTGAGCGGTGGCGCACCACAATTCGTGAAAGCGTGCGCCAGCCAAACTCAGCTGCATAAAACCTACAGCTGAATTCGACGTGTTCTTTGCCGCGCTGAGATGCATGTATAAGGAATTTGTATTTCATGTCCGTTTGCCATGTGTTCCATTCCATGTAGGACTTGGCCCCGCTGCCTTCGCCACCAAAGCGGGTGCACACAGTGTCTGGGCCGCATGTCGTGAAAGCTGCGCGTTCCTCCTCTGGGCAAGCGCTTGGATCATTGTAGCTGCAATTCGGGGGATCCCAGATTGAAAAAATGACTCTCCCTGTAAACGGGTCTTCCGTGAGCTGTTGTATTCCAGCATAACCATATGTATGGCCAAGCACACTGAAGTAGGAGCTGGTGCTGCTCTCTTGCACTTCGACTTCATTGTACCAAGCATCCAATGGCCCGAGGGATGGTGAGATGTACCTCAGATGCACTGAAGCGTGTCGTCCATACGAGTCGCCGGAGCTTAGAGAGCTGTTCGCGGCGAGTCTGCGCTCAAGCCTCCAGGCACGCAGCGAGGCCAAGAGTCGCTGATCCGGCTCTGACTCGGCTGCCCAGCTCTTTAAGAGCAAGCATGCCACAACCCTGAGCATCTAGAACCCAAGCCCTCCTACATGTGCGTAGTTCAGAACACACATCTTCTCCGAAACCATGTTAAGCAGAATCTCCTCGCAGTTGTCTGCTCGAGCTAGTGTAGGCAGAACTCGCCAGCGCAGTCAGACGACCTACTCCGGGCACCGGTCCCTGAGCCGAGTGGCCAAAAGCCGGTCTGCACATGAAGTACTAAGTACACCAAACGACAGCCGTGACCTTTCACAAGCCAGGGCCTTGGCAGCTATGTACTCAGTTGGATCGCCCTGAAAGAACACGGAGACCATTGATGCCACTTGCTCCTGACGCCGGAACAGCATGTAGTAGCACTGCGGATGTCGGATCACGTACGGATGACTCCTCCTGAGCAAGGTCCATGGTGTCCAGCACACTGGCAGTCTCGGAATTGACGAACACGATGGAGGCGCGGGAATTTGCCGGTGCGGAGAGACTCAACCTGAGCATAAAATCAGCCCTTTCAATCCGATCTGAAGTTGTTCTTTCCACGATGTCAGAACGAATCATACGAAGCTAGCCGGTTGAGTGCCAACCCTGGGGACAGTGCGCGGGCATTGGCCATCCGACGCTGTAGCAGCCCACGGCACAAATCCCGGTGGACTGATGGTAGGCCATCCTGGAGCAAGGTGTGCAAACAGGCCATGGCTAGAGTCGAAAGTGATCAGGCCGAAAGCGATGCCAGCAGCCGCACAACCAGTCACGAAGCACTGCACCGGTACACGCACATGATGAGGAATGTCTGTATGTGTATACATATACATGTGGACACATATTAAATCTGTTTTTATGCTCCCACGTATGTATGTATTTGTGTATATATATATATATGCACACACGCATAATTTTATATGTAGTATCCACCCTGCTTTTCTGCACTGCTGTAACATTGTGGAACCAAAGCGATGCCTCCCTCCCTCTCTATGATGTGCGTGTATATATTCACATCTTACTTGCGGTGGACTTCCAAGGCACCATCTTTCGGGGCCGGTCGGGAATCGAAACTCTGCCGACCCTGCCTGTGCGGTGCCCCACGCAGGTGGAGTGTTTCCACCTGCATGCGCTGGCCACTTTGGAGCAGCGCAAACACCAATTTCCTTGGCTCTTAAACTCGTAAAGATCGGACATGTGTTTGCACACAGAAGGTCCAAGAAGCCTCACAAGGAAGGCTACAGCATCGTGCTGGCTAAGCACTCTTGGCTGATGAAGGCCATGGCGTTCGAAACACCACCGAAACCGCGCTCGAAGAAGGCCTCCAATGACTGGCAGTGATTCCAAGTGTTCTGTAGCAGGCCTTTTGACGCCAGCCGAGGGACTGCATGGGAGATGTTTGGCAAGCAGATCTGCGAGTGGACGACGCGGAACGGTTGCCGCGCCTAGCTCGAAACGCCAGCGCACCGCTAGCATCAGCAATAGAGTAATAGTTGCTTTCATCGCCAAGCCTGCAGAATCACACCATGCCCGCTGACGGCTAGCAGCATCTCCTTCGCCTCATTGATTGCGGCCGAGCCACTGACACTCTCCAAAGTCAGAGACTTGCAGAGAAACAAATTTCGAGCAGCTCATGCGGACCTGTATAAAAACCCCAGTCGCAACCCCAAAGTGCCTTCTTATCCGGTTTATCTTTTTTGTAATGCTTGACATTAACACCTGACGTGTACAGGGACTGGATGTTGATAAGCGGTGCTATCTTACAGTCCGTCTAAAGCTACGCTGCCAAAGATTTCCATGCGTCTTGGGAACGGGGCCAGTCACAGTGAGGTAGTAGCAGCAAAAGTAACAGTGGCTCTGCCGGTAATAGTAGTAAAAGTAGCAGTAGTAGAAGAAGAAGTAGTGGCAGCAGCAGCAGTAGTAGGGGCAGTAGCAGCAGCAGCAACAGTACTAGCAGTACTAGCAGTGCTCGCAGTAGCAGCAGCAGCAGCAGCAGCGCCGCACAACAACTGGAGTCCTGCCTGACGTGTTGGGGCAACCGCTTGCCCACATTGCCCCTGGAGCTGTGGTCCTTGTCAGAGTATCTGGTGGTATTCACAGGCTTTGAGACTTCTCGCCTCCAAAACGACTCACGGATGCGACAGGGCACCGACAAATGAGGAGGACTCGCGCGATGAGAAGCTTGGCAGCACCAAGAGCTTGCAGGGGCGTATTCCTACAGAAACCTTAGCTCGGCTGCTCCACGGATCTTATCACGCCAAGGTCTCAAGGACTTGTGCAGCCCGATCCCATACAGGCTAGGACCAGAATGAAGCATGTGGTAAGGTCCAAAAACCCTCCCAAGGCACGATGCGGGCGACCTTCCATGTTCCGCTGTCGTCCGTGGCGCAGAGAAGGCGCCCGTCCCGGAGGCCAGCAAACAGCTGGAGCTCCGACTCGGCCGAGGAAACGTTTGACGCTTACCGCCGAGCAGAGTCCGAAGCCTTCCGAAGGTCCCCGGCCGAGCCACTTCGATGAAGGCGGAGGTCGTGGACCAAGGCAGCGTTGGCAAGGGGAGACGCTGCACCTACATATCATCTGCGACGAATCTGCTGGTCCGAACTTGATACAACAACCCGAAGGAGAAGGCATGGCTAGAAGGCTGAGTTCGCACCTCTGTGGAACTTTTGAAAATGCAAAGCTCGTCAGTCCATAGCCCCGCAAGCAGCAGCTCGTGTCTGCTGCTCAGACAGCTGGGTTCGCCTCCGATGCGCCGAAAGTGTGCTGGCGCGCTTCACAGTTACATTTTCAAGCGATGCTGTCAGGCCGGCCTGGTAGCTGCCACGAGGCACTCACTGCCATCTCGTAGTTTCCTGTCTTCCGAACAGTTAGAGCATGGCTCCTTGATGTCTGAAACATCAGCAACCTTCTGCTTCGCGAAGTTCGATCGCCCGAACATCTCCAGCTGCCGATGCGACAAGTACTCCTGCACTGCATGGATGAAACCACACGTGCCAGGCATCCAAGCATGGGCGCTGGGCCTGCAATCGCTTCAGCGCTGCACACCCGCAGTTCTGCAGCCACAGTAACCTGGAACCCCTCGACAGACCACCTTGGCTAAGACGCTTAGATGCTGTTTCATGCCATTTCGTGACAATGCACTGCTGTACTCTTGTAGAGGTCATATGTTGCCAGTTCCCCGGAATGTCATTTGCGTCGCCAGAACAACGCAAGGCCGAATTGAGAACATCAATGTCGACTCCTTTCTTTCGACTATTTGCGACTCCATACCAGTTGCAGCAATTCTGCAGCAAGCCGTAATTACAACAGATGGCTTGCATCCGAGGAACTGTGCAACTGCTCGAATTCTCTCCAAAGTCAGGCTGGATGCCCATGCCCCAGATGCCGTGACCTGCAATGCGAATTCTTTGCCATCCGCCACGGCCAAACCTGGAGGCATGCTGCAGAATCATCCGTAACTGCCTTCTCTTCTGAAGACTAAGCCCCTTGCCGCCGCAGCAGAAGAGCGACTCCTCATGATGCCGAAAACCCGACTCCTGCTCCAACGAAATTGCCTCGACCTGTTCGCCTCACAGGTCAAACGCAGCAGAACTTCTTTGCTGGTCGGCCCGGTAGGCCCCACTTGACCGGCCTTTAGCAGCCAGCACATCGCTCCGACCAGGCCGGGATATTGCCAAGTGATGCGAGCCCAGCGGCCAAAGCCCGAGGACAGCGTTGAATCCTGCCGTCCAGGAAGATGCTTCAAGAGTCCGAGACACCCCATTGCCTTTGTAATTAAGTAATATATTCGTGAAGCTCAACCTCTCATCTACAACTCTATACGGCCTGCAGATCTACCCAGCTCTTCGACGGGAATTCCCAGCCGTACGAAGCGGACGGATCCAACGTCGCCGACGCCGCTGCAGGTCATGAGCTCGCTTGAGGCCAGGCCCTCCACATCCTCAAGGCGATGCCATGTCTGAAACAAAGGCCTGGTTTAGCAACGACGTGCCCTCCCACCGGTGGCAGCCAGTCCTTGGTGCAGAAGTCGGTGATGGGTCCGAGGTTGGTCCATGTGTCAACGACCTGCCCGCGGAAACAATCGAACCAGCGCGAGTACGCCCGAGACAGGATCATAGAATCCGTTACACAACACACACACACACATCCATTTCATTCTATTTCCAACGGCTATCCACTAAATTGCATGCCTTTGGCGGCCTGTTGCACTGGCACCCCAAAACCAATTACCAGACATGCAGCTTTTAGTTCCCTATCCATCGGCCGACAGAAAGAAGCGGATTCGACTGGTAGTTTCAAGCGGATTGGATCCGGTTGGTGTGTTCAAGCGGATCCACCAGGTTTCCGTGAAAACCACGCGAAACAAAAACCCAGCGGGGAACCAATAGGAGAATGGAACACAAATCAAGCGGAGCATCCAGCAACACGGGTGTTTGGGTGGGCTTGAAGCCTGCGTTTTCTGGTTTGCGCAGGCCTTCCACAGGCCTTCACAGGTTTTCACAGGTTTAGACAGAATGTCACAGAACTTCACTGAATTTCACAGATCATCACACACTAGTCTGTGAAGATCTGTGAAAAATGTGATATTCTGTGACCATCTGTGAATTTCTGTGCGGTTCTGTGAACACCTGTGCGCTTCAGAATTTCGAGTTGGGTTCGATGTCTTTTGTGCGAATCATTGATAAAAACCTAGCGAGCATACTTGGACAAGGCGGGGGAGGCTGGGGGCATACTTGAGCACCTTCTTGAGGCGCTTGTGACGCTGACTCGGTTGGAGGTGTCGACTCTGTTGACGGCTTGCCGGCCCTTGTATGATGTGAAGGCGTCTTGGCAAGATGTTCTCGCGCTCTCTTTCTAAAGCCCCCTAATACCCTCAAAATCAGCAGTGAATTCTTTAGATAAGGTCCTAGGCTCTTCTCTGAAAGCTTTACCGAAGGGCTGACCTGCTTCTTCTTACGACTACTACGCTGAGCTACACTGAGCCTACGACGACAAAGACGACGATTGCTCCTGCCTGCCCCTGCTGCTGCTACCAGTACGGCGCCCACTCCCTGCTCCCGCTCCTCTTACTACTTCTGCTACTACTACTCATACTGCTGCTGCTGCTTCTGCTGCTGCTGCTTCTGCTTCTGCTGATAGTACTATACGACGACTACGACAACAACGACGACGATGACTGCTACTAATACTACTTCTGCTACTCCTACGACTACGACGACGACGATGACTACTGCTACTACTAATTACTAGCTACTGGCTACTGAACCACCGTATATCTACTTGTAGCTTTATAGCCCAAAACATGCATCTACACATTCTGATCGTTTGCCTCAAAAGCATCCTCCAGATTCTTCCGCACGCGCCCTGCCGCAGTGACAGCGGAGGCGGGAGCGTCTTTCCTCGGCTGACCTAGCCGCAACCTTGGACTTTTGAGGAAAGGCAATGGACGAAAGGGCCCGGGCTTGTTCGGGTCTCGTGGTTTTGAATAATTCTGAGCAGTTGAGTGGTAGCCTCCTAGACAGACTTTGGCACCAAATCCATCCTCTCCTATCTCTGGCAAGCTGGTGTACGCAAAACCGGCTTGGAGTCCATTCGAGGTCTCTCCCATCATATGACAATCTAGGGGAGACAGCAAAGAATGGAAAGTTGCTGGTCGGTTTGGGTTGAGGGATCCCTTCAGAAGGTGGGGCCCAAAGCGTGGCAGGTCTCCGAACCCATGGTTCCCTGGCTTCCGTGCCATCCAATCCCAGTCCAGTATCGTACAGGATCTCGGGTTTCGTGTTCTGCTAGACTTAGACTTAGACTGCTTGAGAGACACGCGGGGTCTCCAATCGAGTATAAAAGGACGCGGAAGTTCAGTCCGCATGTCACCGAGCAGCACTTCGGAGTCAGTTGCCTCGACACTGCCAGTGGCATGCGGCATGTCGGCTAGCAATGCCTACATCAGATCTCGCCTTGGACCCGACGAACATGTATTTTCCAGCATGAAAAACTGCAATGCCAGAGGCCTCGGCAACGCGAGTCCGTGGTGCATCTGCAGGACATGATATCCTCAGCAACTGGGTTCCCAGCAGGAACTGACCTGCCCAAATACTGCACGACCAGCGGGCTAATCCCATCTTTCTCGCTGGACGCCTGCTGTGATACATCATACAAACAAAGCATCGAAGTTGTGAATCATTCGGCACCGACGCTGTCTGCGTACTTCCGGACTGAAGCGTCCATGTATTGAACTGCTTCGACTTCTTTGCGTGCCTCCAGCCGCAACCTCAGCACTCCACGGGTCTGCCGAATGATATCGAATGGCACTTGCGGGACACACAAAGTCGGCATGACCAAGGGGCAAATAGAGATCTCCGTATGCCCCACTGATGAGCCAGCGAGTTCGAGCGGTGTTCGCGCATGCAAGCCGCGTGGGTACCTGTGGCAAATGTCCACACATGCACACAGCACACAATTCAACAAAGTGATAGATGTGCGGCGGCATTCGTGTCTGTACGCGTATGTCGGCGTATGTGCGTGTAAATATATATATATATATATATGCATATGTATATATATATATGTATATATGTATATGCTACCCCTCTAAAGTTCACAGATTTCATGAAGTGAATCAAGCTCCAATACATCAGTGCTCTGCTTCGACCAGACGTCATATCCACAGGTACGACGGAGAGGCAGCGCCGGTTGGAGGATCCGAGTAGCTAGAAAACATTGATAATAATACTTATATTGTATTTGGGACTGGCACTAATGATAATGGTACGGATACAAAACCAGATTAAGAGTTGTACTAATACTAATACTGATTTACACTAACCGAGTGGCCTCAGTTAGGTGGAGCTGCATGCTTGGAGGATGTCGAGGGCCTTTGTTTGGGCCGGTGTTCACAGCACGACATAGAGGCTGTCGAGGTTCAAGTGCTTAGCGAGTACTTTGTGAGCGCTGAGCTAGGGCTTAGTAAGCTCGAAGCTTCTGCAGTGAATGCCCGGGCAACATATCCCCGATTCCATGGATGCATTAAAGCACGCAGCTAACTCGCGTGCACCGGTTATGAAGGCATCGAGGGCTTACAAAGCACTTGCTGAGCCTACTCGGGCTCCCTCCACCCCCTGCCCCCCCCTAACATCTCCATGACAAAAAATTCACTACTATACCGGACTATACCAATCTACAGATATACTCCAAAATTCAAAGATTTGTTTACCTCTATAGTCATATACAAATATACTAGTATACTAATATACTCATGTACGAATATATGAGCATACTAATATACCAATATACTTAGTCATGCACTAATGCACTACTGCATTAATAAACGAATATACAAGAATTTAGATATACTACTACACTGAAATATTCATGTGTTGATACATTAGTCTGCTGATATGCGAATCTACTAGTATAACAATATATCAACACTAATGGGTAATGTTATATCCCCCTGGATTTCCTCGCTGTCCTGCAAAACTCCTTCAACCAGTTCACCATTTCACCGTTCACTGCCTTCACCAATTACTTTGCCCCTATGTCTAAACCCATAAACCATGTCACCAATTGGTTTGGCCCTAACCCATAAACCGTTTCACCCTTTCACCAATTAGTTTGGCCCTAACCCATAAACCAGTCACCATTTCATCAATTTGTTTGGCCCTCACCCATAAACCAGTTCACCATTTCACTAGTTTGTTTGGCCCTAACTCATAAAGCATTTCACCATTGCACCAGTTAATTTGGCCCTATATTATAAAATTAATTGATCTGCCCTTGGGGGGGAATGAATGGTGAAATGGTGAAATGGTTTATGGGTTAAGGCCAAACTGATTGGTGAAATTATGAAATGGTGAACTGGTTTATGGTTTAGGGCCAAACTGATTGGTAAAATTATGAAATGGTGAACAGGCTTATGGGTTAGGGCCCAACGAATAAACTAGGAAGGGGAGGACAAGGCGGGATTCAACATCTGAGAGCGATTAGGTACTCCAGCCAGAGTGCCGCGGAATGTGTCTGATGTGAACGGCAGTCTGCTCGCTCTGCCCCGCCGAACGAACAAGAACAATCCCACCGAAATTTAGCAGAGAAGTGACAACGTCAAAACGACGGAAAAAGACAGGGAGACTCACAGCCGTCCTGAGGTCCGGCAGCTCGCAGCTCGCCCAATGGCCGAAGCTCCGCATCGTAGAGGGCCACGAAGGTCGGACCGACTACCTTAGCACCCGCGATGGAAGTGTCAGATCATATCATGCTGTCCACTTCCTCTTGGCACCACGGGTCGATTGATGTTCGGAGTCGAAAGCTTGTGTTGAATCTGCACTATATTGTGGCCAGCCAAGCGGCGAGTATTGCACCTGCGACTCGCAGGGCCAGAAACTGCCGACACTAGCTCTGCTGCTACTTCCTTATGCACTCACCCACCTCGGGGCGAAGCCCACTCTCCAGCAGCAGAAGGGATGGTTGCGATGAGTGTGGCTTCAGTCACCCGCCTGGGCCGCAGGCACTCGTGGCTTAGCTTTGCCCAGAAGAGGCCAGCGGTGTGACATCGGACATACACTGTCTGCATCGCTGAACCCAACCATCGCCTTGCTGAAGCGTCGGCGGGAGTCCTGCGGGCATGCGAGATAAAGATGACAAGACATGCAGCAGGATGCCCTGCGTTTTGCTCGTGACTGTGGCTGTTGCGCGGCCCACCGGTTGGAAGCCTCGCTGCCATCGTTGTCTCGTTGCCCGGCTGGACTCATGCTCTCAGTTCTCACGTCCGCCCTGCCGCATGCTGGGCCCTTGGACAATTGCCTAAGTTCTTCAATGATTAGCCCGAGACCTGACTGAAATTTAATTGCTCTTCAGCGGGATCGCGCAATTCCTGGTGTGTTCCCTCTTCCGTGATCCCACACACGACTAAAGACCCGTGCCTTGCACTCTCAAGGAGCCCAGCGAGCGTCGCTGTTCCAGCAGAAATGACCGAAGCAAGGGAAACAAGAATTGAAATGTGTCGTGTCGCTCCGACTGGTGCCAAAAAGGTCAAATTTAACTGCATGGTTACATTGACCTGTCCTTCTTGGGTATCGCGAGACATGAACGACGAACGAGAACATCAGTCGACTCTTTTGGGGCCGGAGGGTTGCTGGCAAAGAGATCTTTGACATAGACATAAATGCTGTCTCGTACAACTACATGTATACTTATAATTGCTCTCTCCGAAAAGCGCGGGGCATTGATTTCAGGGTTTCAGATGTGCACTTCTGACTTTTGGAGCAAGATCCCCGCTCCGTGAGGCATCCAGGCGCCAACTTCCCCCAGCGAAGCCGCGTCCTTCGGGCCTGACGGCTGCAGGGACCAAGGAGCTCGGCAGCTCAAGTCCAAGACACACCGAAAGGGAGGCGGGCTACGCGGCTACCGCTAAGACACGGCTGCCGCACATCGCCTATAGCTATTACATTGTTTGACCATGGCGTGTCGGAAATTCGAAGGTGCTTGCCAATCCTTGCTCCTTTACTGGCCTCGGCTGGCCGGATTGGACCACGGACAAGCTCCTCAAAAGCTGAAAGACTCAGCACATGCAACTCGAGTGTGGCACCAGATCTAGATTCTAGAGCTGTTGTGGGCTTCGCACTTCTTCTGTGCATCCAGCGAGTGGAGACAAAGCGTCTTTGGCCCAGCCTCATCAGGGAGGAAAGGTCCAGCTGCCTGAACCCCCTCACAGAAGAGCGGCCCGTGAAATCCCTTAGAACTGTGTTTTGGATCTGTTGCTTCTGCAACGCTCCACGGAAAGCGCCTCCTCTTTGCCGCCATTGGCATGAAGAGCTGCAAGTGTCTCGATGCTGTCGTCCTTGCCAACCCTCCACGCACAGCCCGCTTGCCAACATGCCGTCGAAGAATTCAGCCCTTCCTGCAAGTGGAAGCGAGCCAAGTTGCGGCTGCAGCGAGGCGCTCAAGGAACTCCATGCCAATAATCTGCTCATCCACTTGCGTGAAAAACATTCGCCCCGCAGCTTTCCTTGCCGGCAACTTGATACCCGAGTGTGTCGGGAGCCAGGGGCGAGAGGGTCACGAGGGCAAGATTGGTAAGGGTGGCAACAAGGCAAAGGCAGGACCGGGTCCAGCAGAGTGCTGTGGAAGGGGCGGGACAATGATTGGAAAAGAGATTCACGCAGGGTCAAGAGCGTCAAGAAGGTCGAGCCCCCCTCTCCGGATGCAATGTGAGACCAGGGAAAGTCCCCAAATGCACAGCGAATTGCGAACCACATGCGGCTGAAACGCAAATCAACCGGGACCGGCTGCTGTGGATCCATAAAATCATCGAGATCGGCAACGGCCACGACATTCCCGTACAGGTAAACCTGAGACCGTGGCTGGGCGCACACGAGCTGACAGCACTGGCTCTACTGCATTACAGAGTGGTACTGGCATGAAAAGGCTTCCAGGGGGCAACCAGCCGCTTTCCGTTCGAAGAGTAGCAGCAGGATGGTTCCTGCTGGTGCAGACCCAGCGATCGAAGAGATGGTCCACTGGACAGCAGGGGCCTGCGCTGTCCCTGCGATGGCAGCGCTGCCCATATCGGCCGTGGCAATCCTGGATTGGGCACATGCTTGGCCCTGCTTTGCTTGGCAGCTCGGCCGACAAAGCCACCAAGGAGCCATCGCAGCTCCTTGGTTTGGACATCGTAGCCTGCAAATCTGGCGAGACAGAGTCTGAGTCTGACATCGCACTGTCTGCGGTAAGCTTCCCGCGTGCGATGGCAAGCTTCAAAGCGACCTGCCAACTGCAACTGGCAATGCAATGAGGCCGAGCGAACAGGGTCAATCCGATTGATGGCCCTTGCAAATTGCGCCACGTGGCCGTGATGAGAATGAGCAGCTCGCCGCAGCTCGCGGCTTGCCATGAGCTCAGCATGCAGCACACCTGGAGTGAAGCCATTCTTCTTGGCTGGTACACAAACCACGAGACTGAAGGGTTGAAATACCCCTTCAGTGTCATCACATCCATGTCCCTGCGCCCCGTCACATCTTCCACGATGGTAACGGAACAATGTGCCACCGAGCCAAAAACCTAGTTCATTGCGATTTACTAAACCCATCTCCAAGGAGAAGGCTACAGCAATTACAAGTATATTTGTCACGCTTTCTTGGAATTACCTGGAAATGAAACATCCTTCTTTCAGCACTCACTCTCGGACGGATGTTTCATCTGCTTGGTTCAGAGGCCTGTTCGCGGATCTGCTCGGTGCATACCGGGACAAACTGCGCATCTTGGAAGCGGAAGATCTCCAATGTCCTTCTCTGGCGCAAGGATCGTCCCTTTCCTAATGCAATGTAAGAATACAAGAAGCAAGAGTAAACTGGCAGCCAAAGGCAGCATACGACACCATTGGAGCTGAGTCCCCCACGTACCGCGGAAGACGGCCAGCTCCTCTGACAGTGCGGGATCCAAACATGACCCAACCTCTATTTCGCCCAGTCTGCAACTGGATGATCGTCGCATTCTTGCCAATAGGCTTGGCTGTTTGAACTAGAGTCCGAGTTTTTGTAGTGGATTTGCCAAGTTGGGTGGGCAAAGTTCGGGGGCAAAAGCAAGGGTCAGGGCCCCTGAGATGACAAAGCGAGCCTGGCCCCGGAGAACAGAGCTGCTGAGGAGACATAACAGCCATAACATAGCTGCCAGAACGCAGCCCTATGTACTGACATGCTGGAAGGCAGTGAGATGAACAGTTTCGGGCAGGTTCGTCTACACTGGGATCTGGTCTGCCCTGGCAGCTCAGAAAAGCTGGAATCTGCGAGCTTGCGAGGTGAGATAGGAAGCACCCACATGGCTTGTCCGAGGAACTAGGTGGCTGCATGTAGCTATTCTTGTGTCAAAGTTGTGATGCTGAGGGGATCTCATGGACTGGGGAGCTTTAAGCTTTTGTTCTCCAGTCGAACACCTTAACGAGAGACACTTACCTCAAGTTTCTATCACTTCTACCGGCACTGGCCGATTGCTCCTCCTCCCCGGGGGCAGTAATGGCCACTGGACCCAGGACACATTCCACGGCAGTGGCAGGCTGAGCCGTGACGAAGTAGCTGCGCGCTGCCATGATGCGGCATGGAGCTGTCGATGTGCTTCCGGCAAAGAACTCTGACTCTGGCTTCCAACGTGCTGTGGGTGTTTAGATCCAGCCCGGTGGGGAGTACTGAGGTCTTGCGGGGTCCGTCATGCACGAGACTGCAGGGCAGCTTCGGTTGGCAAGTTGAGCCACAAACTTCGTGCTTCGCGGCATCCCAGCAATTATCAGAGTCAGCGTGGCCAAACTGTTGGACGTGACAATAACGAGATGCTTTTTCGTTACAGGTCCTGCGGGTTGACACGGCCAGGGCCATAGCCTCGGCCATCTCGGCGCTCGTAGACGTCGTAGTGCGCACTTTGGACACCTGCGTCCCTATCACGGAGGCCTCGGCCGCGATCCTCGGTCTGGTACCCGTCGTAGCCACCGTGACTGCCATGGCCATAGCCACCATAGCTGTGACGGTACCCAGAATCGCTGCGGACAGGTTCTGTGCTGCCACCATAGGCAGGAATGCCATGCGGCCAATGCTCAGAAGGCCTGCGTCCGTCAGCGGTCTCATGCCTTCTCTGGCTGTCCGTCGTGCCTCGATCGTAGGCCGTAGGACGGCTAGGCTCAGTCCGGTATCCATCCCCGTAGTCACCGTAGTCGCGTCGCACAGCCTCAGGCCTGTAGCCACGCGAGTCTCGATAGCCGTCACCCCCACGGTGATGTCTGTCGGGCCTGCAAGCAAACTTCGGTGCGTGGGGTCAAGATGAATTTGCTGTGCACGCGTGCGTGTGCCCTAGACACCCATGGATGCCCATGGACCATGGAAGATTATCCAGGTAGCCTCCAGTGTAAAGTTAAAGCGATCTTGGCCTTAGGTTTGCTACTCTCACCTCTCTATGCTTCCGCTTTGCACCCGCATTTACATGCACTAGAGTCTAAGTCGGTCACCCCTGGTTTCGGCGCATGTCTGCAACTGGCCTCCAAATTTTGACGGGCCTTCACTTCGATTATTTGCACATACTCTATACCCAGAGCCAAAGCAACCGGCTTCCCGAGGTGGTGTCACACTTCGCTACATGCCAGATTTCGCGGGCATCCAGATTCTATCATGCCGAACTAGGCTAGAAATCCATGTTGTCGATGTCACAGATCGACTTGCAAGCCTCTGCATGCAACTACATGTCTAGCTTACTCTCATTGTTTCCATCCCTGGACGGTTACAGTGTGCTGCCATAAAAGTGCACTCAGCCCTGGCATGGCCTCGGTGGTGGCGTCGGTGGCTTCGGCGGTTCCGGAGCGACGTCGCCCGTTGCAAAGGCCTCGCCATGCCGCTCCATACCAGCCTCCCGAGAAGAGTTCAGGTTTCGCTTTTGCGGACAAGCTGCTTCTGAAGCGGCCGCGGCACGGCCACATAAGGACTCCCCGAAACGGCGCACAAGCAACGTGAACGAAGGGCGCGAGCGACAGTGGAAGAAAGCTAAGGCTGCTCCGCTTCGACCAAGCGACCATGAAGGCATCCAGAGGGTCCAAGTGTCTCTCTTGTCGCCAGACTTTGCTCGTTCCCTTGCCATGGCCTGGGTATACTCGCTGACAAGTTTTTGCGGCATGAACCTGATTGAAGCAATCAGGGGTCGACATGAGCGAAGGCTAGCCATCCTCTATACCTCTGCGGCCGTGCCACCCGCAGCTCCCTTACCTTACAACTTGATATGTGCTGGTGTCAAGTTCTACTCGTGTTTACACAAGCCCACTTCGCAAGGATGCGGTCTGAGGATGAGAAGCCAGGCGTGGTGGGTGCATCACGCTTGTCACGACCCACGGCGCCAATTGGCCGCGAATCCCTGCCTTATAAACGCCATCTTACGCCGCAAGGTGGATGTGGGGCCCATCTAGAGCTGGGTTGAGCTGAGATCCATGCCGGAGCCCTGCGAGGCGCTCGGGATCGAAGTGGCGGAGGAGCGCGGCGCTTCGCGACTCCGAGCTGCGTCTCTGTCCCTGTCCCGGCTGTAGGCACTGAGTTCTCTGGGTCCTGACCGAGGCACTGGCATGGTGCTAACACTGGGCACGGGCGGCGGCTTTCTGAATACAAGTCTAGACACTTGTCACACCGCGCTGGGTCGTGTCAAGGGTGCGGGTTGCGACCCGATCTGCAGCAACCACCAGTCAGTTCAACAGCAAGACTGCCATTCACCGCACAGGCCCCGCTTGACTTGCAGAATGCTCAGCCCATCACCAGCTCCGTAATTGCGGTCATGCTGGGAATGGCCTCATGAGTTTCTAGGGCTTCTAAGATTCTGGGATGGAAATGGATGAGCCTGTTCCGAAGCTCCTGCATCAGCGACCCTATGAATACCGGCTGCCCTGCTCATCGCTTTCAGCATGCGAATGTCGCAATAATTACGCCATGTATCGACATCTTGTAGTTATTTGTATCCGAAAACACAGACCGAGGGCTCCGCTGCCAGGTATTCGGCTTCCGATCGCAGCATGGTTTCGCGAGTCGGGCTGAAGATGTCCTCAGTGGAGCGAGCACGTCAAGTACGTATTCTGTTGAAGTGACTCGTCGTGTCCAAAGTCGAGCTGGCATGCTGGATTGACAGACTTGCTTTCCAAGATGCTTCTCTCACCGGTACTGTACAAATCCCGCTCAGGATACCGGTCTGAATGTCTGTCCCTGACGGCGGAAACACGAGGTCATCAGAAGTCAGCTGCAGCGATCCCGTCATATCCACAGCCATGCAAAACAAGTATCTATCAACCCTGCAGTGCCCTGCAGGCTCTGAGTCGCTGGCCTTTCGCGATCACCCCGTTCTCGCGGTGGACGCTCGTCGCGCGTGCCCCACGCGGAACCTGAAGCAGGATGTCATCCAGTCCATGGGCGCGCTGCAATTTGAAAACCCTTCTACAGGATCCAACAGTTCAAGCGGCGTCGCGCAGGGTAGCCATATCTTTCTCTTTCCCGATCACCACCTCGCCTGAGCAGTGGACCCGGAAAACTGACAACCGACTTGAAATTTGGCACACGGATATGATAGCTGATAGCTACCATTGAGCACACCAGCTTCCTGACAATGATCCTAGAAATCTTTCAAATTGGAGAGTCTCTCTACCCGCTTCTTCTGCCAATGCTGCACGCGCAAAAAGGCTCTCCCCCGCCTTTCGTCAACTCGGAGGGTCTTGGTTGGGCCTTGAGCGGCTTCCCGGAGCCCCTCCCGGAGAGGCCGCTTGGCAGGGCCGCTGGGGCCGCTTGGCCTCCGAGTACTAGGAACAACACACATTGCTTTCGCCTCAGGCCGTGCACGCTGCTCGCTGCCTTTTCTGGAGCATGCAAGCACAGCTTGCTTAAGTGGAGTTGTTCGACGACTGCAGCGGGCGTAGCAAAGCATTCCTGGCACTGGCTGCCTCACGGCACACAGACTGTTTTAGCCCTGGCACTTCGGCTCAGCTGGGGCAACGTGAGGCGCGGGGAGGCTTCGCCTCCTTGGCCCGTCGACTGGGATGGCCGTCATGCCCCTGCGTGGTAGCTGAGGTTGGTGCCATGGCTTGGAGGCCACGTACATGGAGGAGACCATGAGTTGACGCAGGAGACTATCAGCACCCCCAACTATACCACAGCCAGGCTCCACCTTCTTCCAGCCATCATCCCAAGCCACCCACACACGTTTAGATGGCTCCAAGGTGCTGGCCATCACCTCGAACTCCTGCAACATCTCTTTAGACGGCGCTCCAATGAAACCACACATCTCTCTGGAAAACCGAATCTCCGCCTCCGGCAACGCAATCAAAATAATCTTCAAACCGTCGGGGACGAAAAGGCGAGATCCTTTCCAGTGGAAAGAAGACACTGTCTCCAAAGCCGGCAAATCCCTTGCCGCAGCTGGCTCCAACAACTTTCCACGTAGGCTTACGATCTGCACGCAGCTCTTGGACAGTCCTTCAAACAGAATGCGCAATGAATCCCACGACCAAGTGCCAGCTGTTAGAGACAGCTCGCGCAAGCTTTTGCCAGCGTTGGGCAAAGCAGGGTCCACGAAGTTTAAGACATTCATCAGCGCCAATGCACGTGCCATGTCGAACGACCCTGCAGCGGAGGCAGCCCGAATTGGGCTTATTGCGATGTCTGCCAAATGCAAAACCTGAAGGTGCTTAGAAAACCTAAGCACGTCCAGTATCAAGGGGAAAAGGTCACGCAGGGCACTTGGCTCATAGATTCCCAGTGACAACAGTGGAGGCCGGCCACAACTCCTCAAAGCAGTCGTCAATTCCGTCAAGAGCTCATTTCTTGCTGCTCGCGGCTTCCCCCGTGCTAGAATCTCCGACATTTGGTGAGTCTCGATGCGGACGTGAAGTGCGAAATCACCGTTTTCGAACATCTTCCTGGCTGCTTGGCAAGTCCTGCCCAAATGCCGCACCGTCCCGCTGCACAGAAAGCCCTCATACGCTGCGCATCGGCAGAATCGCAGGCCAGGGCTAGGGCGAGGTGCATGGTCGAGCATCGCATCTGATGATATTTAGTCTAACCACGGGCTTCTGGATTTCCAGTCATGCCTGACTCACCTGACGGTCGAACATGTGTTTTTCCCTCCCACCTAGCAAGGACGAGCTCGCATTGCATGTGTGGTGCCTAGGCTTATCCTAATCTCTATGCTGCAATGCTCAAAAACCGAAACAGCCTCTGCTTCCTCACATGCTTGAGTCGTCGGAAGCACTGTATAGATTTGTGCTGTAAGTATCTTATCTGCGGAAAGACAGTTTCAACTGGCAGCAGAATTTCGCATTTCGTGACGGAGTCGTCCTACATTCCCACTCGCAAGCTATGAGCCAAACACTGCACACGACACAAACCGCAGGCTTAAGACTCACCTATTGTGCCAAAGCCGATACTGATACAGTCTGAAAGGAGGGTCTTGCAGCGGCGTGCCGGCAACCAAAATTGCGCCCTTCCCTGACATGGGGCGCAGTAATGACTTATTCCTACGCTAAACAGCATGTCGAGCTGTCTCGTTCCTGTTTATGCAGATGACCGCAATCGACAAAATTAATTACTGCCTGCTCCGCTGGCAGTCGCAGACAGATCTGGAGTGCACATAATGCTCATACAACATCGACCTCTTCGTTCACGAATGAAGGATCGAAGTAAATGGAACTGCGAACTTCGCGCTATCTTCACCGCCCTGTTACATTGTTGCTTCACGTCGCATTCTGGACATAGGCAGCCAAATGCAAAATAAGGCACAGAATAGCACCGAAGAATATCAGAACGTGCAAGGACTGCCCTGAACGAATGATCGCTGAGCAGTAACAGTAGCATCAAATCACTTGAAAAATCCTCCTCGCTCCAACCCACCCTGTCATGGCATTTCATGGCTTGCAAAAGTGGGGGCGCCACATGTGAACGAGATCTACCGACAATAGGACTTCAGGGCCCGACGTGCATGATGCACCGGGGGGACTCTGTTGTACTAGTTGTTTCCCTTCCGCAACCTAGTCCTAATTTTTGCAATGTTTGGTTGGAGATCTCCGTTCTGCACTTGTACTTTGCAAGAAGCAAAAAATGCTCAGGATCAAGAACAGGCAGAAGTTTAATGTTGCATGAGGTAATTAAACTAGCACCTACACATGTATATGTATACGCAGTACAGATATATACACATATATAGAAACATACACACACACATAAAGCTGTATGTATACGCTGTATACATATGTATGTATATATATATATACATATACATATACATATACGTGTCCGATCAAACTCCGGCTTGCCTGCTCCGTCGCTCCAGTGGTCGCAGCTCTTCCTTGCCTGCTTCGGCGAGTTCAGCCTGAGTGTGAAGTCCCGCCGGCTTGCGAAGACAGCGGTCTAGACATACATGTACCCAGTTATCCAGTATTGCAGCATGCTTTGTGTTGAATTCCGAGCCTCTTTTGCGGCCTGCTTCTTCCTGGACAATGCGAGTTTCTGTGGGAAAAACAGCAGGCACGCTAAATCCGAGATCCCACAAGACTCAAGACTCCGTGCCTGGCAGCTTCCCGCTCCTTCTCGGCACCCGGGAAACTGAGAGTTACAGTCTCATCCCCGGCCTGACACACACACACACATATATATATATATTTTTTATATTTTTTCACATACATATGTATGTATGTACAAGGTCTTGAGCAGTCGGGTGGCAGTCTAAATGCCAAGATGTGCAGACCCACCCTATCGCACCCTGCTGTTTTGTGCAGCCGAGATCGCTCGCTGCGTAAGCTCCCGGAAATGAAAGGCGCAACCCACGAAACGAGGCCGCGATCTTGTCGCCACGAGTTCGTGGGATTTGGTCACCACTGCTGCCGACTTAAATGACGTCACGGTCGGGGTCCCACTGCAGGTACAGAGTGCTCTGGGCAAGTGCCCATCCCGGAGACAGGCACAAATAGCATGGAATGTTTGCATATCGCCACTCCTCATTCTGTTCCTTCACTGCTCGGCTGACTCTGTGTCGAGCAAGCATCGAGTTGCTCCAGCCGCAACACAGTGCGACGCTAAACTGCGCCGAAGCGATTTGCATATTGATGCGCTCGATGGCCAATCTCAAGACTGATGGGGGGATGCACAATTCGAAGTCCTGGCCTCGGATTGTCTACGACTGCGATGTTCAAGTCTCATGCAGCGAAAACCAACGCAGATGGAACCCAAAGGCGATTACAGTCTTCCTAACTGCCTAACATCAGGGCGCATCGCCAAGTCTTACACTGTCTCGCACAATGCAACTGCACGTGTCTGTTCCCACCTTACCTACTGACCTACTGTGTGTGGCCTCATGGAATTCGCCCCTGCAAAGCAGAAAGAACTGTTGCCAAAACAGCCAGATTTGCTGAAACCTGCAGGGTAATGCTCAGTGGAAAAGAAGCTCGAGCCATCATCCTGGGCCAGCAGTGGAAGGGCCATGTAGAAGCTGTATGCGCCCTGACGCCGGACTCGAACAATTCGAAGCTCTAGCAGCAAAGAGTCCTCGATGTCCTAAGTTCAGCACGCGGAAACAGACATGCACGCAACCTCAAAGGGTTCAGACCAAGCCCTGAGTGATATTGTTTGCAGCTGAGGCCAGGTCTTTCCGACACATGGGGCAGCTGGTTGAACGCATCTTTCGGCAGCAGTCTGTGCAAATAGTGTGTTTGCAGCTGAGAACTCGTACTTGCGGACCTCCCTCGTAGCAAATGCAGCACTCGTTCGCCGGACAGGCACTCATCTGCAGAGCTCTCCATGTGGGAGGGCTAGGTACAGACCACGCGGCCCGCCGATCTCGGCATCAAGGGCAAGACATGAGTGTCAAGCGGGTGCCGTGGCCCGCTATTTGCTGGCAGACGTGATTGAGCCACTCATTGGCTGCATTGGCTTTCACGCATTGCTTTGGCTGGCTTGGCCTCAGTCGCAAGTATTCCAAAAAACACCTGACCTTGCCTTGCATTGTGCTTGGATAAAAGCGGCAAGGCTCCCCCATCCACCCTATCTGTCGCACAATCGCGCTGTCGCCTCAAGGGCTTGCATCCGCTCCCGCCGCAGCTGCCTTGGCATGCAAGGCAACCGATAAAAGCATTGATCCTGATGTGGGTGTCCATCAGCGGACGCCATCTGCAATACTGTCTCACCGATGTTCTTAGCATTTGCTTTTCAAAGGCGGGCTGCTCCGTCGACTTCCTGGGAGGCAGATGGGACTTGACAGATAGATGTCAGCGGCAACGCGTGCACTCAGCATTCACTGGACATGCGGAAGGTTGAAATGTGCCCGCTAAGCGTCAGGAAATGCAACCAAGAGGTGTTCTCCGGAAGCTTGTGCTCCAGCAGGGCATTCTCAATGCAAACTGAGTCCTCCATATACGCACGAATTTACTCACAAATTGCTGCTGCAAGAATGCCCTCAACAAGCAGCTGTCGATGAAAGCTCCTAGCCCCTGCCCCTGATACGGCCAACACACCCATCCTCCACCAGGAGAATAACCTCTTCCGCAGTTTTGACCTTGAACTCCGACGTGATTTGAGGCGGGCCTAAACTTGCACAAACCTGCCGGAAAGCGGTTTTTATTTTTCAACTGAGCATTGACTGTGAGCACTCTGGTGGCACTCGAGTATTCGCACCGTCAGAATCAGAGCGGAAGCCGAATTCAAAGAAAGCGGGCTTCATTGATTACGAATTGATGCAGGCAAATGAGGGAAACGATGGGCAGCTACCGTCAGCTGACCGAACCACCTCAACGGTGACTTTGAGCAGCAAAGATGGGCTGTGAGCTCTTAGGCTTCACCCGAACGTGGTTGGCCGCTCCAGCAAACGGTGAGGAACCCGCAACTGGAAACGTCTTCCAACTCTGGCGCCTCCTCGATCTTGTTGACCTTTGCATGGCTGTCTTCCTCCTCCTCCACCACCTCGACTTGGCTTACCTGAACATGTCTTCGTGTCAGGGATTCAATCCAACCAAAAAGACTCCTTGAAAGCCTGATACTGGGTAGACTGGGTAGAATGGAAGAAGACGCCTCCTCCGTGGGCTCCTCCGACCGGTTCAGGGGCTCCTGGGTCTCTGACTCGGATGCCTTGGACTCGGTGCCCAGTTCGGTGGCCTTCGGCTCAAAGATCCTGGGCTGAGCCATGGGCGACGTTCTCAGGGGATTGCCTTACATCTCTCGTGTTCTGGAAAGCTTCGAAACACAACCTGCTACGACTGCATCATTCCTCACAACATCTCGGTAGCGATTCGACCCTGAACCCGAGAGCCCGAAATAGCGAAGACGGGGGCTGCGAGAACATCGAGTCTCGAGGCCGGGTTCATGCCGTAGGCAGACAACTGCGTGCACACAAGCCTGCTACGATTCCTTGTGCTTTGAAGAGCCACATGATGCAATCACCCGGGCCACCTCCAATCGTCACCCTTTCACACGCGTGGCGCCAGCACAGCAAGACAATGTAACGTCACTGAAGCGGCATCCAATTGTTCTTTGCGATGCCGAGCAGCCACGCTTTCTTACTGCGTAGTACTAAGTGGCTAGATGTTGAGAATGTAGCTGTGCGGAAGTGCCGCAGTCGGATGTATTCTCGCTGAGGCTCGGTGCTTGTGCTGAAGGCTTGCTGCCCTGGCAGCCCATGGCTCAGAAGGCACAGAAAAGCCGAGAACAAGGCTCCGGTATCTACGTTCTGGAAGCTGTCGTTTGAAGCCGTCCCCAAGTTCTGCAGCTTCGAAAAACCTGCCTTGGCGTCACGCAAGATTCTGCCGGTCAAGGCCCGGACTGCAAAGTCTTCAGGCTTGAAGTTCTTTTTGAAGTAGCATTTGTAGTAATGAGCCAGGTTGGACCTCACAGCTGCAACTTGTGATGCCGACGCCCTATATACTATGACTGACTTCACCAAGTGGCTCGTCCAAGACTGCACCGCCAGTGTCGTCGCGGAAGTGGTGTACCAGCAAGTGCAGCTCCACCTGCCACGGCTTCGGCTGCACAAGCAAGAGCAACATGAGATGATGCCCAGAAGTCCAAAGTGGACATTTGCTGTGCCCGATCTGACCAATAGGAAAACGTGGCGGGGGCCGCCCTGGTGCTGAGGAGAAGCCAGTCCTAGGAATGCCGCCCGCTTTATGAAGGCTACTTCATGCGTTGCTCTTGCATGTGTCTGCCTGCCTCGTATTCGAAATTCCCGAAGAGAGGCTCGCCCTCTCCGATATCCAGGATGTTCTCCACGCCGAAAACATCGAAGTTGGGATCAATGGAGGGGAGCTGTATTCCCTTGCTCTCCTGGACTTGAGGCGAGTCCGCCGAACTACTCCAGTGCCATGCGCTGTCCAACATAAGCTTATCTTTGAGACCGATTCCGTTGTCGTTAGTGTCGGTGGTGCACCTCGCCTTCTCATCCCACTCCTGGAGCTGCTGGAGCACTTGGCGCCACTCCTCACTGACAGGTAGGCGCAATACTGTAGCAAATGCCGGCTTTCACATGTCCTCTTCGCTCAATACATGTCTACAGACTCCGAAAACCTTCGAGGATCCAACTTGCCGAGCATCATCGTAAGCTTGGCGCCATTCACGTAGCTGCTTCTGCCACTTGGCCCACTCCGCCTCTGACTCCAAATCAATGCCCGTCTAAGGAGTCTCAGGCTAATCGAGACCTTCAAGCAGTCCTTCCTCCATCTTCCGTTCCTCCCTTCCTCGACCCTTCCACACCTGAAAGGCCGGCCCGGCTGTGACCGGCTCAAAGTCGGACATCTCCTCGCACGGAGCCAGGCAAAAACAATGCCTCGTTTTTAGGGGGTCAGGTTCACCTGACCGTCGCTCGGCCATGGAGAGCAGAGGCCTCCGAAGTACATGGAGGCCCATGACAAGCCCATGAAAGCTCCGAACTCATCTGCTTGGAGATTCGGGCCTGTGCCTTGCGAAGCACGAGTGCCAGTGCTCGAGTGGAAAGGCTTCAGCACCAAGCAGCACGAAATTACTGCATGAGGATGTTTGAGGAATTCTGCGCACATTAACAGCAAAGCAGGGCGAAGCTGTGCAAGCAAGCCCTGTTAGCCGCTTGCTTCCTCCCTCACGTCGTGTCCTTGCCACTGCAGCAATTCTGCTCGCATGCAGCCTGCAGCATTATACTGGTTGCGCAATAGCTTCTTTGACAGCCACACGGGAAAATCTTGCCTTAAGCAATATCGAAGTGAAACGCTTCGGCTGCGAATTCTACAAGCCATCGCAGATGCACATGCGACACGGCGGGCTTCTAGAGGTGGAAGTTCCCATCCTTAGCTGCCACTTGCCACCCGCACACTCTGAGGGGATCTGAACAGCATAGAACGATGATGCCGCAACCGTCAATCAGATCTCGGAGCACTCACTACGTAGCAGCAATTGCAATCACAACTGTCTGGGGAGCACACGCTACGTGTTTGTGCTGGTGGAGGCCGGGAATAAGCTTGAAGCATGAGCGTCACTCTCTCCCGATCTTGGCAGCAGAGAAAATCAGGACTCCCAACTCCCAATCTTTCTAAAAGCCAAGCAATTGAATCAGAAGGACCCGTGGTCGCGGTGTCCCGGTCGTGTCGTGATCCGCGTCCCTGTCGTATCCCGGTCGGTGTACCTGTTGCGCTTCGGTTCGTGTTCCGGTCACGTCTTGGGCATTGCTCCGGTCGTGTCGTGGTCGGTGTCCTGGTCGTATCCCGGTGAGTGTATCGGTCGCGTTTCGGTCAGTGTCCCGGTCGTGTCTTGATCGGGTGTCCGGTGTCCCGGTGGGTACTGTGCTGTCTGCGCGGTGGTCTGTTTTTCAATCGTGTGCCGGTCGGTGTTGTGGTCGATCTCGCAGTCGATGTCCTGGTCGTGGTGTTTTCGTGGTTGCTTTCTCGAGTGGTTGTCCTTGCCGAGTTACGCCCTGCTTGGCCGGTGTTTTGGTCGTTGTCACAGTCGAGTCTCATGAGTGTCGGTTTGGTGGGCGTGGCGCGTAGTGCCCAACAAGTTCGATTTTGTGGACGTGATCCTTTGGGTGTTTATGTCAGTGCGTACGTATGTACATGCAAACACATGCAACACCAAAAAACATGCAACATGCATACATGCAATCGTGCAGACTGACATAGCTATGTACACAAATGCAGATATCATTCACCCATGTACATTTTGCCGCGGAGACTGCACAAGCAGTTCGGATGCGACCGCAAGGGCACTTTAAGATACTGAGATGTACGATTTGTTGCCGGCATCCTGTCCTGGCCCAGGGCTAAGATGTAGCAGTGCGACTTGTTGCCGATGTCTCCGAGTCTAAGTGGTGCCCGAGCGCGAAATGCAATTGGGATTTGTTGCCGGTGTCTTGGGGTCACTGGTGCCCCAGGGCTAAGATGTACGGTTTGTTGCCGCTTTGTTGCCGGTGGCGTTTGCGCCAACTCATGCCTAAGCGCTAAGATGTGTGATTTGTTGCCGGGGGCCATCGCGCTCAGGAGTCCGAAAGACTGACCGGCGGCGGTGCTAAACGGCCAGAAGCGTAAGATCGTCCGTTCGAAACTGCCCGTTGCAGGTCCAATTCTTCACGGGGTGCGGGACACAATTGACATTGCAGTTTCCGCCTTCTCACAGCAGTTGAAACCAGAGTAACTTTGGTTTGATATTGGGGTCCGCGGCTGAGTTGATGTTTCTGTCTGAACCATGCTGCAATGTTCCTGTCTGAGCTACGTGCTGGGATGATCCCAAGGCACCTTCAGCAAGTGCCGACACATACTCTGAAGCGTGAGTTCGCAAGACAAGTCTCCTTGGGCCGCTGCGATATCTACTGCTCTCTTGTTGTCAGGGCCTGCTCAGGTCAGCAATGCAAGCATGGCTAAGCATAGCAAGCTGAAGCTTAAGGTTGGGCGATGAAAGTTCGCCGAGAGTTGTTTCGATTCCGTCGGTTAGGCTGTAATTAAGAGGTCAAGCCTGGCTGAGGGATCAAATGTCTAGGATCAAAGAATATCTCCGGAGGGGTAACTTTCGGATCAAAACAAAATCAAACAGGGATCAAAACAAAATCAAGCAAGGATGAGGCTTTCTGCTGTCCAACCAGCGTCGCAGCGCTGTGGGGCATTAACGTTTGGGGGATCTTTGCTTTATTGGTGCGGGGTTTGTGGGGACAGAGACATGGTGCCACGGGCGGGTGGTTGGGGTCGCAGTAGTAGTGGCCGTAGAAGTATGCATATCCCATAATGACAGTAACAGTAAGACCAACAGGCAATGGAAACAGTGAAGGCAAACAATGACAATTATCGTATTCCAATTGCTAAAGGTGATAATAGGAATAAGTACTAATGGATAGCAATAGTCAAGAATCATGTTACTGGTAACCATCAGCATCGTCATCATTAGCATCAGTACCATCGTCATCATCACCATCGCCATCGTCATAGCTGCAGTCATTGTACTAAAAATGGCAATACTGTTACTGAGCATGTTTCATTGTTGCTGTACTAGACAAAGCGTAATATATCTAATGGTGCGCGTGACAGTAACAGCAAAGTGAACAGTAAACGCAGTAGCAATGGAGCCACTCTAGCCGAACATGGAGATCTCCAGATGACAGGAGCTGTTCTGAATTGTGCCCAAATACATCCAAATACTGTAATTAAGTAACTTTCATTTCAGAATTTGATAGTTTTGTTGATCCTCATTTGTTGATGCCTATCTCGTCAAGCCTGGTGCGCTGACGTTAGCTCGATTCCGGAGCAAAAGCGAGACCGCGCGAGGATCGGCCTGCAACTGAACATGCTGTCTCAATTTCATGATGTCAGGACCAGTTCTGAAAAATCTGAGCTCTCTGCCCTCCGTGCTGCGCCATGTAGAGGTGCTTGTTGCACACGGTCTGTGGCATTTGGGTCGGCCTGAAGATTAAATTCCGTCATTGCCGGCTCTGACAGCGACATGTTTTTCCTAAGCTGCTTGCATCTCGGTCCAGAAGGGCTTCCATGCCTTCAAACCATGCCATGCGTGACCTTCGTGCGTTTTGGAAGTAAATTTGGAGGCCGACTATCAGCACACAGATCCTGCGTCACATGCGGGTGTACATGGGAGGCTCTGAGACACGGGCGCGACATGCAAGGCCGTGCCACCTGGCAAACAAGCGGCCTCAACTACTCTTTGGGCTCCTGCTCAGCTAGCCCACATCATCGGCGAGCATGTGCACACTCCCTGCTGTCGCCTCCCAACAATTCATTCCGGGAGTTGATGTTAGCACCGTACCTGCAGTGCTTGCACGAGAGCTGTACAAACGGAATATGAACGAGACCGTGAAAATTGCAAGACTCTTGCACACATGACGAGTCCGCATCCTGCCTGAGCAGGAAATGCATTGCCTGGGAGACGTGATACATGAAGCCCTGTGCTTTCAAATCGGTAGGGCGGATCCCTGCGTGGGGAGGCTTCTGGCATCTGCAACCCCGCTCATTGCATCATGCCGACCTACAAACTGTTGCCAACACCTGTCTTTTCGAATTCTCGCAGCTTTCTTGTGGTCGCAATCCCATTCAAAGTGTCAGGAAGGCCTTCGGAAATGGGTCGCTGCGAGTCGGCACTGTGAGTCGTGGTTCGCTCTGTTGTCGGGGATGCTCGGTCTATATCATTTTATGCGAGTCTTAACTCATGGAATGGAACATGATTAGGCAGCCGTGCGCCCGAGGAGAATTCGCTCAGTCGGAGGACCGGATCCGACACAGCTCAGCAGACTTCCTTAAAGCCGCCATCATGAAGCCAGGAGGCCAGGCCAGAGTTCAGCGGCCCTGCTACTGCCGCCAGTACCATCACTAGACGCAGAAGGTTTAGCTTGGGCCAAGCTCCCGCTGACCTGAAGCAATCTACATTCTGGTTGACTCTGGTGATCTTGAAGCTAGAAGCATCGCTCCGAGAGTACAGTTTGATCACAATCGATGCATGGAAGAAACACGGCTGCACTGCCGCTAAAAAGCGGCTTCAAAAAGGAGTGAAACACTCTCGCGTGACGGGCAGTCGAGACTGTACTGGACGGCCTGCCACGAGAACAAGCCCAGTACCAGGCCTGTTCCCACAGGCCTGTGCGGGTGGTCTTCAACCGCGAGAGCTCGAATCAATGGCTGGACCGCATAGGAGGCGGCGGCCTCGCTTTGTGCAACACGACTGTGTAGAGGGGGAATCCCTAACCTTACGTAGTTGGCACAGGAATCGAAGCCTGAAATCTGCCAGAGCGGGTATGTACTACACGCCAAGCATCTGTCCACGTTCCTGTGCGATCCACTGGAGAAGAGCTTCCTCAAGGTCATCCAGCCGAATGTTCCAGGCCCCAGCAGAATCTGGCTCGTACTGCACAGCCTGATAGCAAGCCAGATGGGACATACATGTGAGGCAGCCCTGCCTTGAAGCTTCGCTTGCACCGAACTTACCAGGTGAGACACCCTGTAGAACTTCATAGTTGCCGCGGACCCGCCGTACCAGAAGCCTGCGACAGTGGATGCGGCGAGCCTTTCATCTTTCAGCCACTGTGCCCTTAGCTGCGGCCGAGCATCTCTTGTACGGCGGCCAGTATCCTGTTGGTCCGGCCGGCCGGGATGACAGGTGCAGGCACGCGGTCAAGCCTAGCGACATCCAAACTCAAGAAGTCTTGCCTGGCTGTCCGGCATGGGCTTGTGCGCTTCCGACGAATTCAATGATGCCTGGCTCCATCGTCTGCACAGCTGTAGGGGAAATCTGGCAATTAAGCACAACTGAACGGCAACAGTTCTCCGGCATGCTTGAGCTTAGGGTCCAGATTGGACTGCAACGCCCGACGTCTTACCCGGAGCTATGCCGCTACAAGGGACTTGGCCCACGTGCTTCGGGGGGCCTGCATCCGACTTGACGAACATTGCATTGGCCAGCGCTCCCCCATGCTCTGCCAGAACAAGGCGCGCTGATCGAACCTGCAGGATCTGAAGGGGGGTATCAATCACGGCTTGGTACTGGCACCCAACTTCGCATCACAATTTCAATGCAAGCGCCGGTTAAACATCTCGCTAGAGCACTGAGAGCGCTCTCAAAAGATGCGCACCTCTCGGACTTGGTCCACGGCATCCATGCGGCCTGATTATGCACTAACTTCCGACGCAGTGGAGGATGGGTTGGGTCATCTGTCCATGTGCAGATGCGGCCACCGTCCACAACGGATATGCCTGGCCTGGACAGATCGACACCAGCTCTTCTGTGCGATTCGAATCCAGTAATACCTCACTCAGGATGCAGTTGGCAAACCCCGCAGGGTCTGGCCCCCTGCAACTCTGCTATCACTTGTGTTGCTGCGGCCTGTGGAACTGTAGGTTTGTAGTACTTAGAGACAGTGGCCGTGAGAGCTTTGGTGCAATGAAGGCCGGCCACTCGGCTTGCAGTCGCCAAAGCCATCTGTTCGTTGATGATTGGACGACGGGCATTGCAGCGCTGCAAGAAAATGACCCGTGGCGGCAATGCTGCAAGGTCCTCTGCATTTGGGGAGGAACTTGGTGCAGGGACATACAGACTGAAAGCCCAACAAACACACACTCACACTCACACCTGCACTCGCTGTCACTCGTTCACACTCACTCACTAAAAAGAGTTGGAAGGGGATCACTCATGGACCATGGCAGATGTCTTCTGCTGGCTGTGAAAAGCAGCTGTGATTTGCTGTTCCTACACATGTACAGATTCTGTTGGCTGATGGCACCCCGCCTTCTACTCTGATCTACTCAGACAATCCGCTTGGCTTGCATAGCCTAGCACTGTGAGGACAAGAGTAAGTGATACCAACATCCCAGCCGAAATCACACCGCACTCAGGCAAACCACAGCAATAGCAATACCTGCTACCCTTTCCTAGCAACTCGCGCAACCCAGAGCACTGTTTTGTGCAGGGGGTTGAGGAACGAAAAGCAACTTCCTCCATGCCGGCACGCTCTGCAATCGCTGAAGCTATCTCAGGCCCGACCTGTGCCCAAGACGCGCTGAAGTCACCACAGCATCTCCGTACCCAGCTGGTACCCAGCAACTGCACGGGCACACACGAAAGACAACTGAACGGCCTGCCAGTTGATCATTCGGTGCCAAAGGTCTGCATCAGGTCTGCCTCAACTTTCCAACTCTTGTCTTCACACCCTGGAGACACGTTTACCGTTTGCCACACATGACGCAGTTTGCTGCTACGGGCGCTGTCTCCGAAGGCGAAGGTCGGTAGAGGACGACCATCGTCAGAGACCCGCCAAAGGTGCATCGTGCGGTGCGGAGCCACGCAAACAAGAAACTCGTCAGAGCGGTTTTCACCAGGGAAGGGGATTTCGAAGATGTTGGCCTTGGCCATGTCGGCTGATGACGCAAGGCGCGGCACTCAGCGCAAAGAATCTGAAGGCAGGAGGCTTTGTCGACTCCAAGGAGTTGCAGGAACTCCGTTTGGACTGCGTGGTGAGTCAAGATCTTCCTCTGCTCTTGGAATTGCCGCAGGTGTATACTACAAGAAGCACTAGCAGGCTTGACTGATGTCAGGTCGGGCTCAATTAAGCTTTCCAAGCTTCTTGGAAGAGCTCCTGACGGTGTCCAAAGCTGTCCATGCTTGCGGCACGAAGTCCAGCAGCGCGTGCTGGTAAGCCATCCTCGGATGTGCACACTGATGTTGCTTTTCGTTGAGCTGCACAGGACCAGCAGCTACAGAGCAGATCTCACTCTGCCACACGTGGCTGCCTCTGCATTTACATATTGAGCAGGTGAAGAGATTTGGAGCCCAGGTGCTGCGCAGGAAAGCGCAGGCTGGGAATCACAAGCCTCGGATTCAAACTTAAACGCACGTCCAAGCGGCGGCCCAAGGACACATCGCCGAGTAAGAATGCAGTTCGTCATGAAAGCCAATACTGTTCGAGCATGAGCAGTGGAGAAAAGAAACATGACTTGAAGAAGTAATTTCGTAACAAACTTGGATCAGGCTGGAGAATATGGTACGTGTAGCTTTTAGCGATACCAACCGACGGTGCCTGCACATCTACACTCGGCAGCGTGCGCGAGAAGGAGCTTGCAGCCCCTGTAGGGACCCCCGACACGGAAGTGCTGGATCAGGCTTATCCAAGCTACCGTCTCCGTGTGTTCCAAGCAGCAGATCCGAGTCCACTTCGACTACTCCGAGCTGACTCCAATCTTCAACTGCTCGGCAAGCACTGTCGCATCGCCTACAGTGGACGCTTCGAACGGATTTCAAATGCCAGGGGGAGGGCTCGTCTGCTCTCGGCTCTCCTCTCAACGCCAAGCTGTCACCTCCCCCATTCTATGTCTATGGCCTGTACAGGGACTCCGCGTGTGTCGTATTCACCGCAAGCCGCAGCTGTGGCCATGGATACCTCGAAGCGGTGTGCCACGCGTCGCTTGCAAGAGTGGAGTCTACAATGCACAGATGTTTGCGGTAGGTTTACAGTAAGTTTACCGGGGGTGGTCAGGGCAGCTTTATGCGGCTGCGGCTGGGTCGCGCGTTGATGCATCCAGCTCTCAGCTCTGCCAGCTCAGCAGTCAAAGCCACAGAAGGATCCACAATGAAAGTGTGTGCGGCCGTTTGGCATGCATAAGTTTCGTACGTGTTCAACACGTCCTGGCTTCCTTAGATATCGAGCAACCCCGCACTTTCTGGACTTTTTCTCTCGGCTTTGACATGCTCCTCTGATCCTTTCTGGGTGCCGCCTAGCCACTGGACGCCAACTCCGGAAAATGTCGACCGATCTCGCTGCAGCGGCTGGGGTGGCGCACAGGCATTGCCGGAAACTTGCGGATTGCCCGCCAATTCAATGGCTTGGCAGTGGACGTGTTGGCGAGCAGATTCTTCGTGTCACGGATGACGGACTTAGTGCCAGACATGCGGCGACCTCTGGACTGGCCTGGAGCTTGCAGACGAGCTGCCGAGGCCGAGGTCGCAGTGCTCTTTACTTGCATGAGGTAACGCCCCAGGCTGGGCAAGGCCGCAGGTGCGCAATGTCCCTCACTGAGAGGCCTGCAAGAGGTTCAAAACCTCCCGAGTGATTCTCTGAAGTCGCCTTGTGACCTTCTTCTTTGCTTCCGTGGCTCTCGGACATGACGTAAAGTCACTTCTTGGAAGGCCGAGACCAACGCCCAAAGCTACGGCAACTGTTGGGGCTTGCGAATCAAGCCGTGCACACACACGAGAAACTCTGCCCGGCATCACTTATGACGATCATGCCTAAACACAGTTAAACGCAGGCAGCCAACCGGGAGGAAGGGCAATCTGCATGGAGGGACAATAGCATCTCTACACACGTTTAAAAGCTCCGGAATGTCGCTACGAAACTCTTACGTCGTGAATCCGCTGGAACTTGCTCAGAATAGGACCCTTGGGGCCTCCCACAGCATCGTCTGTGGCTGCTGGGGGAGTAAGGGGGCATCTCTCTCTCCCGCTCTATCCTCCCAGTATGGCCTGGGAAGCGGCGGCTGCATCTCACCTCAGCTCAGAACAGATTTCTTGCTCCGTCCAGCCACCAAGCCTCACCATGGATCTCTGAAAATCCCTCTGCACTTACGTCATCCGTGGTTCCATAAGCACGGAAAGTGATCTGAAACTCTACGCCTATTGGAAACCACAGCATTTGAATCTGTCTTCGCGGAATAATGGCGCAAGAAACGACGACCGCATGCTCAAGAAAAAACAGGGAAGTGAATGCTTCTTCCGAATGGACCTGAGGTGCCATGACACCGGCACTGACCTATAGTAGCTCCGTAGTAGCTTTGTTGAAGGAGCAGACTGCTAGAATCTGCTAGACATTTGGTTCGGCCGCGGCCATGTACCCGCTTACCACCTGGCACCAAGTGTCACCACTGCACGCCTTCAGGAGTAAGAGTAGAGAGGCGCAAATAGAAAAAGCAACGCTCCCACTTTCGGAAACACCCGTGGCTCGGACAAGGCCAGGCCTGGAAACAAGCTGCCATGACAAACCTGGAGGCTACAGACTCAATTTCGCATGAACCTTTGCCGATTTGCATTGCATGGAGAACACGCAAATTGCGATTGCAGTCGCGAGCTCGCCACACGAATTCAAAGCTGCTGAACGTCACGTTTAGTTCAAACTCCGGTTCGACTAGACAAAGACTTGGTTGGTTTCGCTTCGAGTGGGAATCCCTGCCACCATGTCCAGCAAGGCTTGATAAGGCTTGTAAAAGGGTCGGCTCCAATCAGGTTCACGAACCTTGGGACACGGAAGTGTTCAGCGCCGTTTTTGAAAAACGCCGCTGAGTCCACACCTATCGTCAGTTATGCATGGCCTTACTTCAGGGATTCAGGGATGAAGCATCACGAGCAGCCAGCTTGGGTTCCGGCACGGTCCAGGCAACGGTTCACAGATGGCCGCAGGCAGCAAGAGGAGCAGCCCTGGCCATTGCCAAATCCATGTCATCCGCAATCGGATCAGCTGGCCAAGCTCCTGGGCGACAAAACTCGGGTGAAAGCTTGGAGACTGGAGCAACTTGCAGGGTTCTGAAGCCGAGCAGCGTTTGAGAAACCAGCGAGATGGGCTGGAGGCAGTAATACGTAAGATGATCAGAAAGTGAGCCGAAGCGGCTGCCACACAGGGGTCAAACGTTGTTTGGTTTCGACTGCGGTGGAGCTACACAGAATACTTGCTTCCTGCTTGCTTGTCTCTCAGGTCTCTGCGCCGTGGTGCTGTGCCGCCACTGCGAGGTGCAGAGCATTCCAGCCAGTGACGTTGCCAACATCCAGAAGGCCTGTGTGTCTGACATTTAAAATTTCTCATTCCCAACTTAGGCCCCCTACATTGACAGCCTGCTCCCTACAGCGAAGTGGCTACCATAACATGACGAGACCCTCACTAAAGCTAAGGGCCTTGCCTCGTGCTTTCGTGGGCTCCGCCTGAGTCTCAAGGTCTCAGGCATAGTGTACCTTGCGTTTCGGACCTTCCTGGAACTCCTAGTGAAGCTTTGCAGAAGGTGGAATGTACTTGTGTCGGTTATCCGAAGTCGCAAGCGGAGGCTGGCGAGAAAGAGCACTGAACTGATTTCGCGAACACTATTGTCAACTCTCCAATGACTTCTGCTGCTCATGCAATCTCCAGTGCAGCATGCCATCTACAATCCTGGCTTCCAGGGTGTTGGAGTCTACTTGCAATGCACTAGCAGGTGTTTTGCGGAGGTGTGAGTGCTCACTGCGGTCTTGTCGACTGGCTTCCCATGAAGACATTTGCTGAGACCTGCAAAGCCTGGTGTCTTTCGGATTCTTTTTGTCGCAAAGTCAAACCAGATCGAGCTGAAGAAGCTTTCAACAAGCCCAAATCCACTTCCCAAAGATGTTTCGATACTAGTTCGAGCGAGTTGCTGCCATGCTATCTCTGTTAAGGTGCCTCGTCGATACCGACTGACAGTCTCATACTGGGTAGCTTTTCCACGGGGAAACGCCGAAGCAGGACAGTGGTGCGTTTGTCTGTTGTATGAAAGACCCGCGAGCGCTTCAGACTGTTTGTCTTCACTTCAGCTCTTACTCATACGGAACTTCGGAGGTAGAAGCTAGGAAAGCCGGCTCCAGCAGCATGTGCCTGGCATCCGAGATTGGAGGAGACATCGCTTGGGGCTAGAACTTAGCATTAGAACTGTCCGGCATGCGGCTTGTAAACACCAAGCAACCTGCCTCCAAACTGCACAGGATCCCAAAAGCCCTATGCTCGAAGTCACACGGAATGCCTTCTTCTTACAAGCGGCGTGATGCTTCCGTTTAGGCGCAGGTGCATGTTTCAGTTTGACGCGGATCTCTCTTGGCCAGATGGCTAGATTGCTATAGCAAAGGTGTGAAGTCAGGTACAAAGCTGGGACCGTTCTTCCCCACGGCAGCTGCCAGCACATGAGAACCACCGTGCTGCCCGCACACATTCATGCAGGGCATTTTGCCTTCAGACTGCGCTGATGTCGTTTGGCATAGGCATAGGCATGCTCACTGGAAAGACTGAACTTGCACCAAGAGGTGTACGGCTGTGACATCTTTGAGCTCCGGGCGAGAAGGCGCAATACAATGTCATAGCCTCCCTGCCAGACCGGGTCCAACGTCTGCCATATCTGGCTCTCTCAAGCCCTCAAGCACTTTTCAGACTTCTTGAAGCCTGAGCAGCAAAATGGATAGGCAGCTCCGATCGGTAGACCTGCAAAGGGCAAATGTCCGGACTTCTGTACCCAATTTTTCTGGTACGTCACAGTTAGCAAGGAACTTGGCTACCAGCGGTGGAGAGTGAGACATCTGCTCGAGACTGGCAAGTCAGACGGAGCTGCTTCGGAGGAATTTTCGGACGAAACTCAGCACCCAAAAAATTTGCCTCGAGCAGCAAAGCCACCATCTCGGCGTTGCCTCGAGGCGGCAGTGATCGTACCCGCTTCGCGATTGAAACCACTCAACTGCCTGCTGCAGTCGCCACGTGCAGCGAAGTGTAGCCTGAGACATGGAGTGAAGACTCGGTACATGCAGGGGTGCGGAGAATCATTGCGGCACTGCTCGAATTCTCAGATGGCTGCCATCGATACTTCGCTGGTTTACATCCTCCCCACCCCCCACAAGCACCAAGCACACATCGTCACCAGTGCTACACTACCAAGCCATCCCCAAGACAGGCGCAAAAGCCGGTCCACTGCCACGAGACGTTCCAATGCAACTGGCTCTTCTTTCTGCAGCCGGCGGCCCTCACGCAGGATTCGACAGCGACTCAGCACAAACAAAGAAACCTGAATGGGCCATATAAGTTGTTTGATGGTGTGCTCACTTTTTGCGGTGGCCTTGCCCGCCAGCTGCAGACCATACACCTTAGAGGCCACACCGGAACAAGTCTGCATCTCAGCTACGCCAGCTGCCATCGGTGTTCAACTTTCAGCCCAGGACCGACGGCACCGACTCCTGTGCACGCCTCATTGATTGGGCACCCTCCTCCATTTCGACCCGGACAGCCTCGGGGGCTGTCGAGCGAGTAGAATTGTTAAGATCAACACGGGATTCATCATCTGCCTCTGAGTATGGTGGTTCTTGGTCTGTCATTTGATCGGCGTGAGACTTCACTGAATGCCTACGTCGTTTTGGGACCACCGAACCCCGAGATGCTGGTTACACGAGGCACCTCATCCTAGCAGGTTGGATGCTTATGCTGAGAACATGTGTAAATCTAGACAAAGAAAACACCCGCTTCGGGCGAGGAAGTAGAGCCTGCCAGCTCAAGGGTTCAACTAGTCTAGATGGCATCAGATGGTCCGAGCCTGGAGGAATTCCTCGTCTGGTCGCGGCCCATCGTACTTGATGTACCTGAAACTTCCACCGATTGCGCGGTGGCTAACATCACGAGTTCTTCCTTCCAAGATGTGGGCGTGACTGCCGGCGCCTGCCAAAATTTCATGATTCAGATGTGCTTGCATGCTTCCGTAGTTAGTAGTTTATTACCAGCAAGAAAGGTGCAGCTTTTCTACGGCAGTCGGCACCACAACGAAGAATGTGGACGAACGTCTCTTCAAGAGCAAGCTGTGAAAGCAGTCGAGGCAGCATGGCAACGGCAACTAGGCGCGCTACCGCCCTGTCCCTCCTGCAGCACTTGGCTACGGTTACGCTATGTGCGAAGGACTGGGCTGTGCTTGGATGTTCAATCGGCTGTCACAGTGCGCACTACGTCTGCATCGGCTTGAGATGGCGAGTAATTTGGGAGAAGGATGGAGAAGGCATAGTTCAAGCAAATGCTTCCCTGCGTGCGCATCGTCTTTGGCAAAACCTCAACAGTGCTGCAACAATGCCTCCCATCTCTGGGCTCGAGAATCTGGTTTCCGGGTTCTCTCCTCGCAGTTTACAGGCGCATCTTTGCCGTCAAGCTTTACCCTACTGAGCCCTACCAGTACTACACACTCCCGGGGTCCAGGTTTGTCACGTGTGCACAATTGTTCACACCGAGACGAAAAACGCTCGAAGGCGCCTTATTCGGCCTGAGCTCGTCATCCTCGCCAGAGTACGTAGACAAAGAGCTTGCCTCACAGGTGCACGCTGCGTTTTACGCCCCATCTGCTGAAAACACCGGGCCCCAAACCAAGGAACTCTTGCTCCTTAAAACAGCAGACATGAGATTCACACATGCTGGGCTGCACATATGAGCGAAGTGCAGGCTCTTCTTCAGCCCTCGCTTGGGCGACTTGGACTTGGATGGCATTCGGATAGGAGATGTATCGGCGGCAAGACTCCCTGTGTCATGATCGACATAGGCTGCAACTGGGCTATGTCTGTGTGAGGCCAGCACATTGTAGGCACTGTAGGCACTTGTACTACTCTGGGCAGTGAAACGTATGGATGCGCATGTTGGGTGAGACAGTTCCTGTTCGGGCCGACATCGGTGTTGGGCCGTGGCCCTCCGCTAAAGTGCTGAGCAACCACATGGAGACACAGCAAGCAATCTAATGCTGTCTCAAGACATGTGATGCGCCAATGGAGTCAGCAAAGCAGGCACCCGGAAATTGGATGTTTGCCGCGTAGGGGAGCTGTTGTGCACAGCATGCCACTCGCCACAACTGACTGGTGAAACGAATAGCCTAGAAGTCACGCAGAGCTGTGGAAGATGCGCGCCCGAGCTTCCGCGAGTTCCCCACCTCAGCCACGCCGTATGCTACGACCCATGTTGAAGGAGGCTGTTGCACCATAGTGTGCCAGGTATGGACTATTCTCAGGAATCCTGGTACAGGCAAGGCAATGGCTTTACCACTGCAGTGTGCTGGCGAGCAGGGTTCCAAGGGTCGTGCGTGAACATGATCACACGGAGCATTTCGGGTCATGGAGGTCTCTGGGGCCGGGCCCCAACATGCGCATGCCTGCTGCATGTGAAAAAGGTTTTGCACGTCCTGTAAGGGTCTTGAAGGTAGCAAAGGAAAGGAAGGGACCAATGATACACTCTATGCAGTTGCTCGGGCATCCAGTGTCTGAGGCCTGCGGCGGACTCTCTCACTCTCGAGCTGCACCTTACTCATTCGAAAGATCTTCCCGGAGTGGGGCATTTCACTTCGACTCGCCACAAGTGGCGCCTCCTCTGCTCCCTCGGACTCGGAGAGGTCCACGACTGGCCTTGTCAGCCATGCTGTCAAAGGCTTCTTGCTGTCTCCCAAGACTCTGAGATTCTCACTCATCGTCGATGCTCTGAGCATGGCTCTCTGCAACACTCCTTGGAGAGCTTCCGGGGATGCTCCTGCGGCTTCGACCGCGGGCTCTGCATGGCTTGGATCAGCAACCGCACTCCAGGTTGCCTCGGCGGGCTCTCTGCAACACTCCGAGGATCACCTGGGGCTGCCCATAAAAAGCCCTTGAAGAAGCTCGTGTTGTGACACATACGGAAAGCAAAATATGGACAGCTGCAAGTTCCATGTAGTTGCGTTGCTGCAACACGATATCGATCAACCTGGATCTTAGATCCAGGTGTTGTTGTTGTGAGGGGGCGGCTCTCTGCAATGCTTCTCGCAGGGCTTGGAGGTCGTCGTGCCTTGCTGTCCGACCTGATTGCACAGTGATACTCACTTCGGCGCCCTTCATCAGTGAAGCACCGCCTGGTCCCTGTCGCTTGTTACAAGGCCTCTGAGCCTGCAGATGTTCTGCGGCGCGCATTCTTGCAGCTGCTCTGCACGACCCGGATTCTGGCCAGACTTTGTGGAAAGTGCGGTGAACCTGGAGACGGTTCCATCCGGCTTGATCTTGCTCTCTGCTTCTTCACCATGTAGGTCTGTAGGTTTCTCGCGCACAAGCTTCCATGCTGTCGTGCGATTGTAGCCACACCCACGCCGGTCAGTTTGGGGAAATCACTTCCGAGAAGACAATATCAAGCCACAGTAATTAGTGTGCGGCTGCTTTGGCCGCATTTCTTTAGGCGATTAAGCAGAGAACTACACGGCCGACCCCTCATCAAGGACTGCTTTCTGGAAGCAGAAATCAGACGTCTGCGGGTCGGTGCACATCTCCTGAGATGAAGATCGACAAGCTGGGAGCAAGTCTTGGCACGCTTTCACTCAAGTTTCAAGGCAGGCTCAGCACCAACAAGAGCTTTCATCACCTTTTCGCAGAAGTCTGCGGGCTGTCGGGGTTCCGTCGAACAAACCAAGTATTGCCAGTGCAAGGTCTCTACAGCCTTCGTAAGAGCAAGTGCGACAATTGCCTTGCCCGCGGTGCGGTTGTAGGACGAATAGTGCAAAAAGCACTCGATAGTGAGTGTCAAGGATCATGCATTCTACGAGCTGCGCCCGGTGATCGTATGATCTCGTTGGGTACAAGTGCAGGTGAAACGGATATGGTTGTCAATGCTATTATAGTCCTGTGCTTCGTCTACTCTATCAATCGGCGGTCGTCAAAATCAGAGGAATCAGAGCATAGCTGGCTGTCAGATTCAGAATCTTCAGAAGATAGTCAATCCTCGAGGGAGCCTGGTAAACTTCCGTTTGGCCGGATTGCCTTCGTGTCTGGAATTTCTGGTGGGAGAGGCGCATAATGGGATAGCTTGGACCTCAACGACACAGTCTTTGTGATGGCCAGTTGTTTCGCTTGCCATTCTTCTTCCTTAATCTTGGCTGCTGCAACAAAGCCTCTGCGAACTGCCAGGCGGACGGTGAACTGCCTGACGATGATTCCCAACTCTGGGCAAGTGCGTGTCCGCTTCTCCACCACTTTCATGAATTTCTCCCGGGTCAGGTAGAGCACTTCAAGGTAGGTCAAGGCACAACCCCTCACGTTGCGGATGAGGCTCATGTCGGACAGGACGAAGTCTTCACCCCACACGGCCCCGTTGGTGCCAACCCTGTTGTTAAGTGCAACGATGCCTTTGGAGACGATGTAGAGCACCTGCATGTTGTCGAACTTCTCTCCCTGTGCGAAAGCTCCGCAGGACAACTCCCGCGACACGTCGGCGATGCACGCCCTGTAGACATCGGTTTCCTTTCCTTGTGCCGTCTCTGAATCTATGAAATCCATGAACTTCTCCAGGAATGGCACCTTCGAGATCCACGGAAGGTTTGCTGCCGTGCTAATCTCCGACTGCAACTGCGGGCTCATTGACTCCCTCAACTTCTGGCGGGTGATGTAGAGAGCCTGGTGGCGGTTCTGCAGGAAGAAGCTCCTGTGGAAGGCGAAACCCAAGTCGGAGGCATCAAAATCTTTTGGGAAAACTTTCGAAACATGTACGTAAGGTGTTTAAGCAGCTAACCGGGGAGTTTTGCCACGCAAATTTCAGCTTCGACCTGCTCCGATCGCGACACTCCGAGCGGGCGAGCATTCAGCAAAATAACTCTCGCTCTCTGTGTGTCTTTCTCTCTCTCCCAGGACAGAAGCAACGAGCAAACGCCCGAACCCGCACGCGCGCACGTGCCTGCGGATCCTTATTGCAAGGTTTTAAGCTTCCACGGGGGGCTTAGCCCCATGTGGCTCGGCTTTAGACAGGCAAAGCGAGGTTCCACTGTCCCCCATTTTCACCACAAACGTAGCAGTGTCAGTAAAGTTCCTACCCCCAATAAAATTCTTCCTCCTCAATAGACACTAGCAACATGTGTTTCTAGGCAACTGTCGATCCCCTGCTGCAACACCTGCTTGCCCTGGCCTCTAAGCACTACGAACGACAACGGCTACATATTGCGAACTGTCATTCTGCAAACACTAGAGCATACACTTACATATGGCACCAATCTACACAACTGTTGCACACTCACTCTGAGGCTCCGACCACTGCTGGCGGGGAGAGTGTTGCGAAAAACAACAGCATATGATTTAAGTACAGTATCACATGATCCCCCGCGCGGTGCAAAACAAGGAGACATCTGATAAAAGTACATTATCACATGATCCCCCGCGGGGTGCAAAACAAAGAGACTAGCTAGCTTAAGCAGCTTAAGCATCAAAGCATCCCCTTTTGTGCTAAGTGGCCTCGTTCTGTGGCACCATCGACTAGCTCTGCGTTTCCCCCTAATTATTTCTCTCCCTCTCTTTGCTTTGCTTTGCTTCGGGGTAAGTAAGGACCACGAGCAGCCCTCGTGGCCCGCGCGGTTGCGCACCCCATCCACCATTTTGTTGGACGGGCTCAGCTGTTCAAAAGGATTGGTGGTTCGACCGTTCGTCGGGCCTTTGTGCCCCCGTGGGGGCAGGGCACGCAAGCATCCAACAACAGTACACAGGTGCGGCTTCACTTTACTTTAACCCAACCTTTCCTGCCTAACCTTGCCTGTATCCCGAACTGAAGCCTGAACCCCAGTGCAGCACTGCCTCGACCTTCCGATCAACCCTGAACCTGCTACTGGGCGGGTGCCCCTGCTCAACTCAGGCCAGAAACACACTCACATGTACAACTACAACCAACCTCTCTAACCCACACCAGCAGGCCAAAAGGTGTTTCACAGCAGGTGCCTCGCCTAGCCTTACAAGTTGGAGTGCATCCTACGGCGACGGTGGCTGCTGTCACTTCCGCTTTCACTGTTTGCCTCGCGGCTCAGTTCGTCCTGGCGGGTAGGTGTTGCTTGTGTCTGGCCTCTCGCCGCTTCTTGCTGCTCTTGCTTTGGGGGGTTTTCCTCCTGTTGCTGCTCTGCCCCTCTTCCACTGCTGCTGCTGGTGTTGGGGGCTCTGCTCTCCTGGGCTGGTGCCCCGCCAGTTGGTTGTCGCCCCGGCAGGGGGTGTGTGTAGCCTCCCAAGGAGTCCGCACTTCTACAGCCCATTTCTTTGGGTGATGATGGCTTGATCACGCGGGGAGAACTTGTGGGTGCCTCGTGCACCCTAAGGTGCCATGCGTTGGGTACCCCTTGGTGTAAGGGGCCTATCGCCCTCGTGAAGATGGAGACCCCCATGCCGAGGTAAAATTGGTCCCCGTCTTACCACTGTCGCCCCGTCGTGGGGAGGGGGTCGCAGGGGGCGTGTGCCCCATTTGCCTGATCGAGGCTGCTAGCCAGATTTCAGCGGGCATGCTCTGGTACACAATGGACAAGTTTGGCCCCACGGCAAAATGGGTGGGTACGTTAAGGGGGTGTGCCCCGCTGTTAGGTACAGCTGCAGCCTGTACCTCACCATGCCCTTCTCTTGTTAAGTGTATGCCGGTGTTGGGTGTTCCGTGTTGTTGTGTGGCTTGGGCAGGGGGTGGAACGGGGTCGACGGGGAGGGGTCGCCTTGGGGGTGTCTCCCAGCTGCTGCTGGCGGGGTCGTGATCGAGAGGGGGTAGTTGGCTGTTGCTCGTAGTCCCGCTGGTGTTGCTGAATAATTACTGTGGTGGGCGCACGGCTTGGTCTCGGTTGCCCGTCCCTGCTGCTGCGGCTTGTGCCCCCTTGTCGGGGCTTTGTGTCTGGGGTGGTGTGTGCCCCGTTGTGGGTGGAGTGCTGCTGTGTCCGCTGGGCCTCGCTGCTTGGTCAGTCTGGGGTGTGTGCTGCCCGGCCTCCGTCTGTCCTCTCGAGGCTTGTTGCCCGGTCTCTGCTCTTTCTGCTGGTCCGTCTTGTCTGCTGGGTGCACCACTGCTGCTGCTACCGCTGGCTGCTTGTGCTGTGGTCTGGTGGACTCCTGGGGTCGCCTCTCTTTGCGGCGCTCCGCTTCTGCTGCTGCTGCTGGTTTCTGCTGCTGTGGCTGGTCCCCCTCTCGTCGCTGCCTCTCCTCCTGGCTGCTGTCGGGGTGTTCCCCCTTGTCTCTGCGCGTGTCTCTCAGCTCAGGACCGCCGCAATGTCCACAGGGGGGCTGGGTTCGTTGGCTTGGCGTTGAGGTACCTCTGTGCTTCTGCTTGTGTCCAGCTGTGGTGGTTGCCCGCTCGGCTGTAGTGTTTGCTGTGGCACGGCTGGCCTTCCTCCGGCCGCTTTGCCGCAGTGTTGTGGCAGGCGGCAGGTCTTGTGCGACATGGTCTCTCCTCCATGTCCTCATGTCCCGCTCCTGCTGCTGCTGCTTGTGTGGGTCTCCGAGCCATGGCTGGTGCTGCTGATGGTGGCTTGCCAAGTTCAAGGTGTTCCACCCTTGAAAGGCCACGTGTGGTGGCACGGGGTAGTGGGTCAGTGGGTGGGTGTCCTCATCGTCTGGCTGCTGGTCGGGGCTTGCTTCATCCTGCTCGATGAGGGCTGCTGAAGTGGCTGAAGTGGCTGTACAGCTGCTGGCGAGGAGTCTGGTCGTGGGGAGTGCCCCTCTTCTGGTGCTGCAAGGGCTTCAGCTGCTCCTTGGATCGGGTTGGGAGGGGTTGCGAGTTGCTCAACTAACTGGTTGGGTACTTTCTGGCTGTCGAGGTCGCTGCGGCGTGGTTTCACAGCCGCTACTGTGTCGGCCTCGTCCTTCAGGCGTGCCCAGCCGAGATACCCCATGAAGGGCCCCTCGGCAAAAGAGGGTGTACCCCAGCCAAGCAAGTACTGCAAGCGCCACCTTCATGTCGAAGTCAGGGGTGGCTAGGTCGAAGCTGGTTTCTCGCTTGAGGCTGAGCTGCGCTATCAGTACGTGTTGCAGGGGTGTTACCCTTCCATTCTCGCTGCAGAGTGTCATGTAAAACTGTAAGACATGTGGCAGATGCAAGCTGATGCGACATGCGACTGAAACTGTTGTGCTTGGCTTCCGCAAAGGCAAAGAAAACTCTCTCCTCTCTCTCCTCTGTGGTGGTGGTGGCAGGTGGCACAAAACAGGACACAGGTGTAGCAGCGGTGGAAGAGCAAGCGTGGGGGGAGTGGGCCGACAGTGATCTGTCGGTGATCGTCATGCGTGATGGCTCGTCTCTTGGGTCTGGCTGTTGTTCTCGTTCGCCGGTTTGGCGCGAGGTTGTTGAGGGCGGGTTGTCTGCCGCTGCTCCACGGCACGTCGTGCTTTTCAATGAATGCCTTGGCTTTGTTCTGCCTTGCTTCTCTGTGGCGGGCTGTTTCCCACCATTTCATGTTGTTCGCCGCTGCTGCGATGTGTCTCTCTGTGTCCAGGTTGGGGTTGTATCTCCCTGCATGCCTCGCTCCAATGTTGTTGGGCTTTCATTTCGCTGTTCTTCTGTCCAGAATTGCATCCCTTTCCATGTGAGGAGGTCCCTCGTGGTGGTGTCGGGTGCTCTGCCAACGTGCCCCCAAAGGTTCCAAATCGACTCCAAGGTATCTCCAACTTGTGGAGTGTGACCCTTGCGGCTCGCAGGGTCCTGGTGTTCCACTCGTGCCAGCACTCGCCTGGCTTGCGATTGAGCCCGATCATGGCTCGGGTGTGCTGCAGCTGGATCGTGTTCGCGTTGCGAAGCAGGGAGTCGTGTATCGGCCAGGTGGGTGCCCCCCACAATGCGGCCTCGCGCACGATCGCGTTGTGTGCCTTCAGATGGCTGGCGAGCCTCCTTGGTCTTGGCGCACAGCGTCTTCTTGTTGGCGTAGAAGGCCTTGCGTGCCCGCGTGGACATCTCTGCCATCAAGTGGGCGGGCCCCCCGGCAAAGGAGACGGGGGTGGTCCCAGCACCATGATAGGGTGATCTGACCCGTGGGTGGTCACCGTGTGCCCCGCGATCCGGAGCTGGCGCCCACTTCTTGACGTGGTTAATGTAGAGGCCGTGCTCCGCGAGGATCGCCTCGAGGACGGTGATGATCTCTTGCACGTGCTCCGGCGTCTCGCCCCAGACGTACACATCATCCATGTACCCCGCTGCGTAGTGCTTTTGCCGCCCGATGAGTGCCGAGAGAAGACCACCGGGGAATCCGCAGGAGAGAAAGCCAAACGCGTGCCTCCCATGGGTGCCCGTGTTCCCCGATGTTGTGACGGAGATGAGGTCACTCATGCTGCATTGGGACGCTGAGGGAAACGCCTTCTTCACATCGAGTTTCACGATAATGAAGGGGTGCGCCCCAATCGCGAGCCATCCTTGCCAGTTTCCTGATGGCGAGCAGCATCTCAACTGACTGCCTGCCTTTGGAGCACCGCTGAAGCGTGCAGAGGGGCGCCAACAGGTGTTGGTGCGATGCAACAACAACTGAGCCAGCCACTTCAGCAAGGCTGACGAGATGGTTATGAGTCTCGTGTCTGACCACCCCGACGGTGTCGGGGTCTTCGGCAACAGCACGGTGACTCCTTGTTGCAGGAGTTCTGTTAGGGTGCCCCGGTAGAGCGCGTCATTGAGTACATAGAAATAGAGGATGCGAGCGTGAGCACCTGGGGTGCCTCGTGGACTATGCTATGCCATCTGGGCCTGCTGCTTTTCTGCGAGGCCATTTCGCTTGGGTGACCTGGAGTTCTTCCAAGGTGAAGGGCTTCCAAGCCACCAGTTTGCACCGGGTGCGAGAGCTGGTCCCCTCCGATGTCGGATATGGCGGGCGACGTTGTCGGATGCCTCCTTGTTGAAGATGCCCTCGAAGTGGGTCTTGAGGGCTCCCTGCCAGTTCTCGTCGTTAAGCAGGTAGTGTTTTGATTCTCTGGTCCGGAGCAACTGTTTGTGGGCTCTGTATGCTCTCCAGTCTCTTTTGCTGGCTGCCTCGTGGAGCTTTGTGTGCCACGCCTTACGCTCGGCCCGGAGTGTCGCCTGGACTTGTTTCCAAGTCGACTTTCGCTCTGGCCGTGGTGGCACCAACTGTGCGGCTCGTCGGGCCATCTTGAGCTCCTTGCTTTCTCTGAAGATCTCGCTGTCCCTGCCTCGGATCCTCATGTCCATCAAGATTGCCGCAATTTGATGGTGTGGGTCTCCCTGGTTGTATGCTTGGTCAAGCAGCTCGTGGTGCCTCTGTCGCAATTGGCGAGGTCCCCAATGGCTGGTCCCCCGATGCGGTGATCGTGGTCCGACCACCTTGCCTTCTCGAAGGTGCGACCCTCTCACCGCCAGGTAGTCGAGGCGTCTGGGCGTTTGCCCCGAGTATGGGAAATGGGTCGGCTTTTGCAGCTCCTGTGGCGGGAAGACCAGGGAATTCTCCGTCATCCAATGCAAGATGGATTCCCCCCTTGCTGCGGTCCTTCGTGGGAAGTACTGGGCGGTCTCCGATGATAGGAAGACCTCGTTCGCATCTAGGCCTATGACCAGTCTGCTCTGCTCCATTGCCTTGCTGCGCAGCCAGTGTTGGATTATCTCCTGCGTGTCATCCAGGGTGGCATGGTGTGGGATGTGCCTGCTTATGACTCCCCACTTGTGCTTGCCGTTGGACAGTACCAAAGAGCAGCCCCTATCGTGGATGGTGGTATGTACATGGGTGTAAGTCGATCTGAAGGCGATTGCTGTCCCCCTCCACTCGTTTGCCTTTTTGCCGGCGACCGGGGTCCACTTGTCGCTCTCCTCGACAGGTGCCCACATCCACTATGATTTCCTGGATGTGGACAAGGGTGACTTTGCAAAGTTCATGGTGTCCCCCGAAGTTGGCGAGGAAGTCCAACACCTTCGGCGGCGTCATCCCCTCCAAGTTCCAGGTACAAAGCAAAGGGTCGAATTCCAGCTCGTGCCTCGGTAGGCGAAACTGCGCGCCCATCTGCTGGGCCTCTGACTCGAATCATCTCAAGACAGCCCCCAGCGGCTGCCATGCGCTCTGCACTGACTCGATGCTCCGGTGAAGCTTGTCCGCGATCATGCGCAAGTCGATCCAACCCTCGGAGCCGGTGGCTGTGCTCCCTGCGGGTGCCATGTGGTTGGTTGCCGAAGCCACCTTGCGAGACTTGAACCACACCTGTCCTGTGGAGTACTCCGTCTCAACATCCGAGGGGAGTGCCCCGAGCTCCAGCAGCAAACGCTTGTATTTGGCAGCGACCTGGACTTTTCGCCTCTTCTCGGGGGGCTGCGAAATGTTGAGAAACAGCCGGGAGGGTTCCCCATTGAGCTTGGTGCTGATCGTCACGTTCAGTTCGCGTTCCTGACTTGCCTGATGCAATGTTGCACCCGGGCTCGTTGGTCCTCCTGTGTCTCGCTGTCTCTGCGGGTCAGCGGTATGATCGCGTATCCGCTTCTGTCCCCGGGGACAAATGTGTCCTTCATGTCCAGGTCCAGGCGAAGTTCTGCCACGAGCTTGTTGGCGTCTCCATGTCCGGGTGCCAGCGCCTATGATGAGGGCTGGCGGCCTCGTGTCCGCCGAGAGGTTGTTCCCCGCACTGGCGGAGGCCCCCGCTTGCTCGAGACGGGTGACGCGGGCTGAGAAGTCCTCCACGGCTGCTAGCTTTTCTTTTCCTGCCTCGGTCTCGTGCTCCACTCTGGCCATCCTCTGGAAAGTCTCTGCGAACTGGCAGGTCACATTTTGTTCGAAGGTGCCCACCCTCTCGTTGACCTGCCCCACTGCCGATTGTAGTTCTCCTCGGAATTGAAAAGGTCCCGGACGGCATCCACTGTGAGCCCCTGCTGTTCTGTTCTTCCCCGTTTTAAAGGGGGCTCATGTCAAGGAGGCTCGGCGCTTCCGAGGTGCTCCCAAGGCCTGTGGAGATTCTCCCGGGGGAGTTGGGGTCCACCTGCATTGCGAGAGGCGAGTGCCCAGCCGACGTCATCGCGAGCTTATTATTCTCGGTGGCGATTCCCAAGTCACGGACTTCCGGTGCAAGGGGTCCCTCGCCCAGCGTAGAAGGTCAGGAGGAAGTCGCCCCCGACACAGGCTACAAGTAGGCCGTAGGCCCGCCGATCTCGGTGTGGCAGCTGTTGCTAACGTCCCTCGCTCGCCCCACGGCAGCCGACCCCCAAGTGCTGCGTACTTTACGAACTCGCGGGTCCGAACCTCTAGGCTGGAGTCGCGTAGTCCCGCGTAGATGCCGATGAGGTCGATTGCCCCTAAGTCAGGTACTCTCGGCCTGCTCTCCGACGCGGCCGGGTTTGAGGCCCTGTCTCTGGTCTCACTCAGGGCTCGGGCCTTGAACCACTCGCTCTTGAGCCAAAATGGCCTCCCTCTCTCTCTCTTTCTTTCGGCAGGGCTATGGGTACTCTCTCTCTCTCTCTCTCTCTCTCTCTGTCCAGCCCTGAACCTCGATCGCGTGCAAGCGCAACCCCGCGGTCGTCGGGTGTCTTTCTCTGTCACGGGCATTTCCACCTTGAAATAAGCTCGGCTGTACATTCAGCCAGGAACGCGATCCCCGGTCTGAAACAAAGCACACAGGACCGCACTCCCCTCTCACACTCTGCGGCGTCACTACACCAAGTCAAGTAGGGCTCCGGCCAACTACAAAGCAACACTTAATATGAGAACTGGATTGACTGCAGACTGGTGATACTGGTGTGCGGTTCGGCTGGTTTGCACATGTCATTGCTCCTAAACTGACTGTCACGAGAATTGAACTTCGACCTAGGAGTAATGCGGGAGTATGGCATGCTAGGAGGGTCCCCCGATTGTCAGTAAGGTGAGCTTGGAAATGCGGTAGCTTTGAGGAAAAACATGCATTCCTCGCTGCTTCGAGCGAGTGATATCAGTCGACATTGAAAGGAGCGGAGGTGAGTTATGGGTTTCTAGGCTCCACCGAATTCAGCATCATATATGCCACCGGAGTGATTTACATCGGTGGTGTTGAGAAAGAGCCCAGGATTGACGGCCAAGGTCGGGCCGGGTATGGGCAAGGTTTCCGCCCTCCCCGCTATAGATTTGACACCAAACACCACACATACGGTCAAGAAAACATGCACAGATTATGCTCTCTCTCACTGTATGCTGCCCCTTCACATCTCGGCAAGTGTTGGTCTCTTCGTCTTCGGCTCCGCTTCTGGCGCTCCTTCTCCCCCGTCTGGGTCTGCTTCTTCGTTTGTCCCCCTCTTTGCTCTCTGCGCTGCGCTTCCTCCATGGCTCTATGGTCTTCTTGAAGACTTTAGGCTGAGCTGAGAAGGTCCGCCACGTTCCACAGGTGCTTCCCCACACAGAAGCGAAGCGTTGCCTCTATGCGCGGGTTATGTTCCCCCACTATAGCCAGAAGCCGGTCCGCTCGGCGATCTGTGCCTCGTCGCTCATTGCGCGGGCTAGTCGTCGGTGTCTTCCGCATCCAAGTTCTCCCCCGTCATGCAGTTGACATATTCCCCCGTCCTTCCATCTTGCCGGCTGGGCGTTTTTCAGTAGGTTGGCATCGTCCTCATCCATGTTTCTGCGCAGGTCACACGCTCGTCCCACGCTGGTAAGCTGCTCTGTGGCCACCTTGTACTTGTAGCACGTGTCCCCTTTGTCATGGGGCTTGTGGTAAGAGGGCCCATCTATAGGCATGCTTTGCAGGACACCCCCATCTCGCGAAGTCTCTCTGCGAGCTTGCGCTGCTCCTCGCATGTATTATTGACCTTCGACGGACTGGTCGAGGGGCGTGGGGTCTGCCGAAGAGCTTGCCATCGTTGGAGTCGAAGTACAGGTAGTGCGGGTCGATCCCCCCAAAATTCCCCGGGTTCCACAGTGAAATTTTAGTGCCTCTTCCCCCTACTGGCGGGCCACCCTCCTGAAGGAGGGGCCGCGGTCAGGTTCTAAGGAAGGCTTGGGGGCAAAGGGGCCTCTTAAGCAAAACGGCGTCGGCGCAGGACTCAAGCACCGCCGCACCGCCTCTATGGCGCAGCTTCAGCTTAACCCCGTGCCTCCCCCCCGATGCCCAAGGAGGCGAAACAGGCCCCCAAGAACAAAGAGCCAAAATGGCTGCTCCCTCTCTGTCTCTTTCTCTCCTGCTTGCTGCAGGCAATATCAGAGGCATCTGCCGGGGGTGTGCGACTGTCTCTCTGTCCTCTCTGTCTCTTCTAGTTTGCCGGGAATATGAATCGAAGTGCACGCACCAGGACTCCTCTTGGACCCTTGGCTGACGGAAAAGACGCCAGTCGAAAGAGTCTTGCGCCTAACGCACAATCGCCGCACCAATTCCTCGTGAACTTGCCTTGACTCTCCTTAATCTGCATGTGTCTGTACTGCTCTTGTCGCTGATGTTCGGCATTCTGCATTCGAGCAATTCCTGCTGAGGTTGCCGTCTTTCCTGCTTGCTGACCGCAGCTTCAGGGGGTTATGTACTGCAGATTCGTGAGTGAAGCCGCGACGCAGGGGGGATGGAGAAAAGATGGTGTCTGAAATAGGCCCCACCATGAATCACGAGAACAAGTGGTGTCCCCTGCGATCCCCTGCGCCAACCAACAAATTTGGCCGTTCCCAAAGTCCTCATTCGGCAGCGCAGATCATATGGCAAACCTGGGGTTTTCATGAAGCAGGGCGCAGTATACGGGCAGCTGTCTTCGCACGGTACCAATGCGAATATAGACCCAAGTGCCCCAAGTGCTGATCTAGAAGCCTTGTTCTTTCATCATTCTGTTGAGCTCTGTCATCTTCTTGCGGAAGCCCTGGCTCTCAGCATTCATGTCCTCGTTTGCGACATCGCCAACACTCAAGGTGCTGTAAAACTTGACACTCTGACATGTGGAAGCTCGGTAGGCAGCATTTACAATGGCTAAGCGCGCTCCAAGCTACACTGACGATCGCACAAACTTCTCCCAGCACATAGGCCCAGCACAATCCCGCCGTAAGGACAATGAGCGTGCACACGCAACGTTCAATGATGTTCCTCAGCAAAGCAAGAACGTCGATTCGCAGAGCTGCCAGCTGCTAGCCATATGCGAACATGCATTTGGCAGTGTCTGCCAAGTCTCTTCGGTCCAATGTCACCGTAACCGACGGAAGTCATCGTGTAGGTGCAGAAGTAGAGGGAGCTGATGTAGGTGCGCATAGGATCTTTGCGGGTTTCGATCCCGAAGAAGCGGTCGATGGCTTCGATGTCGTTGATCCACTGTGGCTTGTCTGTTTCGCCCAACTGCAACGTCATAGCCCATATGCACGCCAGCCAATGGCAAACCATGCACAAGATGAGCAAGAAGCGGAACAATGCAAACTGCTGGTAGGGGATCGAAATAGCTATCTCAATCTTGTGAAGCCATCGTGAGGTTTTGAGAATTCGCATGAGCTTCAAGAGTCGGAGAGCTCGAATTGCTTTGCTAGCCTTGCCTAGGCCGACATCATCTGCCTGGAAGGTAAGCTCAAAGATGTCAAAGGGGATCAAGGTGATGAAGTCCAGAGCAAACCACGATGTCATGTAGTGCCAAGCTATCTTGCTAACCCTCTGCTCCCACACGATTCCTCGCGGAGTTGTGCGAGGGTACATCGTAACGAACTGGAGGAACACGTCGATCAGAAAGATAAAGTCCACGAGCGTACTAAGAGTAAGGAGGAGATCCCACTGGACTAGTTCCAAGAGGCCAACCTGGTAGGGGACCACAATTACAACGAAGGCTAAGGCGCCCATGGTCACCACTTGCCATGCCGCAAACTTGTTACTCCTCTGTGGATTCACCACATACCAAGGCTTCCTCTCGTAGTTGGCGGTTGGGGTCGTGCGCATTTGTGCGAACTTGGCCTTCAAGATAGCATCAGGATCTTTCGCCGCGAAGGTCTGCATTGAGCCCCAAACTCGTACCGGCTCGGTCGACTCAAGCTCCCCACCGGTGTCCTTGCTGTTCTCTTTGCCTGAGTGCCCCAAGGTCCAAAATCAAAGCAGATTGAAACATAGCTGTCTCGAGAGCTACACACGACTAGGCCAGCTGCCGTCCGTGTTTGTCCGGGTTGGGCCCTCTTGCTCGTCTCGGTCATCGTTCCCAGTCCACGGCTTCACCTCTGACAACTGGCATGCTGCACTGTATGACGACTCACTCCGATTGCCCTTGTTCTGGCTCTCCTCAAGCACGTTCAAAGCATCAGGTCTTGGAGAAATAGGTGAAGTTGTTGGAGATGCTATCGATGGAACTTCACCTGGCGCGTCAGTCATGCCTACTTAATTTCTTTCCTCCTGCCCATGTCCAACTCATGAAGCAGAGAGCCTGCCTTCGCGTAGCCGCTCGTTCTCGATTTCGAGATCACGCAATTTTGCGGACTGTCTCTCGAGTTCAGAGCTAAGCTGATGAAGAATGTCACGCCAACGCTCCGTCATGGATGCACTCGGATCACCCAAGAGCGTCTCTTTTTGAAAGAGATGTCAGGGGTAAGGTCCTACGAGTGTCTGAAGCCATATGTAGCGACACACAGCAACAATGACGGCTCCCCATCACCTGTTGCAAGCAAAAGCCTCTGACAGGTAAAGACAAAAGCAGTTCAAAACTCAAGGCAAACAAAATGCATCTGATTGCAGCTCCGCTTCTGATCGCAGAATCGGATGATCGGCAGACCGGCTGCACCATAGCTTCTTGACTCTACTTTAGCCGGAACAATGCCCCTAATCGTCCTTGTATGACGAGTGTCTTCTGTGTGTCAGTGTGTGCGTGCACTTCTGACGACCATGGCATCGTCGAATGGTAGTTGAGCAAGACGCGCACGCACGCACACGAACGCATGCACAGGCACGCACAGACAGACAGACAGACAGACAGACAGACAGACAGACAGACAGACAGAGAGACAGACAGCCAGCCAGCCAG
>CAJNJA010017698.1:0-10755 GCA_905231915.1 Symbiodinium necroappetens
CAGCCCCCCCCCCCCCCCCACGAAATGCTGCAATAGATCTGTAGATCTGATACGGTTCTGGGCACTTCAAACTGCTCAGAAAGCCTGAGCTCGCAGATGAAACCCCGCACTTCACACGGTTCAGGGTTTAGCGCGTGGGTGTAGAATGTTTATCACACTCCGACGGCTTGAACTCTGGCGCCAAGTCGGGTTCAACCCTTCGGCCGCCCTGATTTCTGCAGCTTTGCCTGGGTGTTCCCGGTCTGTGGGAAACCTCACGAGCGCTTTTTCACATGTAGCTAGCAATATATGGCAAGGAACGGCTGACAGTTGCAACAGTAACCACGATGTTGTTAGTCCCAAGTTCTATACCCCGAGCCCTGAAAGAAAAGAGCCGGCTTTCCTAAGCTGAGGCCTCGTCTCCCGGCGCAGCTTGGCTCTGCATGGTTTTTTTCCTGTGGTGACGACCCTAAACTCTGTAAGCCCTAAACACTGATTGAATTTGGACTTGGGGTTCAAGCGACTGCTCTCAGACATGATGACGGCCACTTCAGTGCGAAGGCCGAATCTACGAAGTACGAGAGCTTTCTAAGACGAATCTTGTTCCGATCTTTAATTTTGGTAAAGCGTAAGCAAATTCCCAGACAGTTTTTAGCCCGATAGATTTCAAGCCGAACCTAGCCCACGAAGCCCCAGGCACTGTGACAAAAACTGCCTACCTGGCCCATCAAGCCCCATCACAGCTGTGGTGGTTTAGGGTTGAGGGTTCAGGGTTAAGGGTGCTGCAGGAAAAATTGGAGCTGGTTCTTTGGTAGTGGATGGAGGTGCTATACAGAGTGAAGATGAGTGGAAAAACCTCGCTACATCCAAACCTTAGCATCCCAAAGGCCCTAAACCCCACACCAACCCTAAACCCTAAACCCTAAAACCCTAAACCTTAAAACCCTAAACCCTAAAACCCTAAACCATCCTAAAGTCTAAACCCCACACCCCGAAACCCTAAAAGATCTCAGGATCGGGTTGGCTTCACTCGAGCTTCGCTGCGAAGCTGTGAGTTTTTCTGTGCCAACACGGACGGCTGTCACAGTCTCCCGCGCGCAACTACACGAGGGTTTAGGGTTTAGGGGTTTAGGGTTTAGGATTTAGGGGTTTAGGGTTTAGGGTTCATGGCTTTGGGCGTAGGCACAGCTGCGCAGATTCATGATTTCGGAGTTTAGCATTCAGAGCTTCAGGTCTTCTGGGCTCTCGGATATGAGGCTTCTGATGGTTAAGGTCGAAATCAAGAGCGAACCAATCCAGAAGCTCAGAAACGGTGGATTGTCCAGCTGAAGGATTTGGGGCTGAATTAGGGTTTGAATGCCGCTTTCAGTTTGGAGGCATGGAGGTGGTTGAGAGATCCACGCTTTGGACCGGCCACGTGGGGCCTGACGGGGTGAAAGCTGACTCATCCTGAGCATCTTACCACCCGACATGCAAAGCCTTTTGCATAGCAGTTCAAGAGAGTCAACCGTAAGCACTGGAAGAAATCTCCCAACCCAAAGAATCGAGAAACCCGTTGAGATTTGGGTTGACCCTACAAATTCAGTTGCCCAAGCCCCCAAAAGCCTAAAATGCTTAGATACCTGAGCCGCTTACAAGCACTGAGCCGCAAAAGCTCCCAAATACGCAATCCTGAAAATCTACGTCCAGAGCAAGCTCCAAAAAATTGATCAAGTTGAGACCTAAACGGAAAGCAAGCCCCCCGAATCCTGAAACTCTAAACCCACGCACCCTGAACCTCAAAAGTAGAACTTGCCTAATGTAGGGATTGGAACAAGTGGTATAATATGTAGCAAAATCAAGGCTGATTACATCCCCTAAAAGTCCCTGTTGTATCTTTTCGACCATGTACCCTGAAACCCTAGTCTCATCGGTAAGGCCCCTATCCCAGAGAGCCCAATACCCCTTAAATAAGGAATATAGCTTAAATTATAGGGGAGTTAGTTTTATGGTTTAAGGTATATTCCTTAATTATCGGGGCCTTAATATTATGATTATAGGTATATTCCTTCAGTTATAGGGGCCTCAACTTTATGAATTAAGGTATATTCCTTAATTCCCTGATAGAAACCCTTATAGATCCCTTTAAGGAACGCTGTTTAAGGTATGTATTCCTTAATTAAGGGAGTATGGGGCTCTCTGGGATATGATGAAGCCGCGGCTCTTTCGTTGAGGCTTCGAGTCTTGTCCGAAAACGCGTGCCTGCGTGCTCAGATCACAGGCACGTAGTGGGGGTTAGGGGTTATAGGGTTTAGGGCTTTAGGGGTTTAGGGTTCAGGGTTAGGGGTTATAGGGGTTGTAGGGTTTAGGGGTTAAGGGCTTAGGGCTAAGAGTTAGGAGTTGTTGGGTGTTGGGGGTTCTTACTTGGGTTCTGAGGGGGGTTTTGTATCGGGTTCTTTTGGGGCTTGTCATTTGACCCCCTTAAGTTTTGTAGGGTTCTTTTGGAGCTGCTTTGGAGTTGTGCTAGTTGCCAGGGATGTTCTGCGGGGCTTTGGGTTTCGACTGAGGGTTCCGAGGGGTTTCGGTTTAGGGTCTGGGTTTAGGGTTTAGGGTTTAGGGTCTGGGTTAAGGTTTCGGCTCTAGAGCTATGAGGCTTCTTCAAGCGAGCTCTGGGGTTTGAGTATCAGGGGGTTCAGGGTTAACCGTTTAGGCTGCAACTAAAGGGTGTTCCGGGGCAGAAAGGGACTTCGAGACGCGCGCAGCCTAAGCCCTCAACCGTAAAAGAATGCATCGGACTGCGTTCCAGCTCTGGGCGTGCTTGGCCTTTTCGGGTTTCTTTGGATTTTGGCCTTCAAGCCTGTGGGTTCTAAGCTAATTTATCGCAGAATGATTATAAACACTGTTTTCTTTAAGGTTGGGTTAAGATTCGCATTTTAAGTATCCCTTACTACCGGAGCGGGTTTATGAAGCAGGGATCTAGTTGGGTCCTGGTTTTTGGCTTTGCGGTCCGGGCATCGCACTCGTGCCTGCCACAGTCAGCTGGCATGAACTGCAGCAATTCTACAATCCAGTGCGGGATATCATGCCATGAATCGACATTTGCACAAGCCAAGTTGCGTGTTGAGTCGCAAAGCTTCGACCACAACTGGTCCAGCATCGACATCAGGTCAGATGCAATGCACCGTCAAGTGCGTATGTAACGAGCAGGTCAGTCCGCCAAAGGCCGAAACCAAAGGCGCGGAGTCGTTCGGACGTGGATATGTTTGACACTGTTGCCACCAAGACTAATCTCGGCCTGGCCAGCTTGCTGAACTCAAAGGCTACACTACATGAACATAGGTCACCATTGTTTCGCGCGCGCCCCTGTTCCGCCCACCCGGCGGCTGCTCCAGTCGGTGTAGGGCAACTCGTGCCTTAAAACATGGGCTAACATAAACTGGTGCTCGTGCCAAAAGACGCAGCACCACGATGGTGAATGTACATGTGTATCGAAAGGCGCTACGTATTGTATGTGCATCAGCAAAAACTCGCATGGTGACACTCGTCAGGACAGGCAGGTGAGGAAACAGCTTAGCATGTTAGCAAACACACAGCACCACTCTTAAACCCTGAGACTCCTAAAACGCCGTTTGTAGCATTACGATGGCAATCCTTGCTAAAATCCCAGACTACGAAGTCATGAATCCGACAGCCTCCAGTCCATAGGCTCGCCTTCCTAAATCCTTTCGGTCCGTGACAGGCTCTGTCGGGTACAGAGCCTTGGGTGCTGCCCGACTCTATCGAGCGTTGGGGTGTTTAGCACTCTCGGATTTCGGGCTTTGGGCTTTTAAGATTGCTCTGCGGGTTTGGCTTGATCTGCTGAGGTTCTAAGGCCTTAAACCCTGGGGCCGCGGGCATCTTGAAATACACTTATTCGAAGTTCTGGGACCTTAGATGTGGCATCGGGCTGTCCGTTCCAGAGCCTCAGTGTGTATTCAAGCAGTACAATGGCTCCGTGTTTCGATGTGAGTGTTTCAGCACGTACTCTGTTTTGGCATTGATTGGTATGTTTATGCTTACACTTTTTTGGCTGACGGCCCAGCTTCCCTCTTTTACGATGCATCAGGGAGCCAGCTGTCTTCCGGCCAGCTAGGACATGGTTGCTAACAATGACGCTAGCAACAGCTGGCTGCAGCAGACAGAAGGGGAGTAGTCAGCGTCTGCAGTAGTATCAGTCGTGGTCGCTGCTGTAGGTGGTAGTAGCGGAAGCGGTCTTGACATTGGTAGTGGTGGTAGTGGCAGCATCAGTAGTTCTAGTACTAGCAGTAACAACCTTGGTGGTAGAATGAGACTGCAAGCCCCAAGCCCATGCAAACCCGAAGTTTTATAAACCTTTAGCAGGCGTTGAACCCAAAGATTCTCGACCCGATTATTTTGAGCTGAGGCGGTCCACATACTGCCAGACGTGGTATCGCAAAGTACCCGGCTTCTCGCCAACGGGCGGCAGCTTGGTGAAAATGAATAAGCTTCTATATCAATGACGTTTGCTGCTGCTGCTGCTGCTTCTGCTGCTACTCCTACTACTACTACTACTCCTCCTGTTCCTCCTCCTCCTCCTCCTCTTCCTCTTACTAACTCCTCTTCCTACTCCTCCTGCTGCTGCGGTTCGGCTACCCCTACTACCGCTACCGCGCTGCTACTCCTACTCCTACTACCACTATATCATTAACAAATGGGAGTAAGATCCTGGCAGAGTTTCGTAGGATCACGCATGTTCTTGCGCCACCCCTCATGTACGCACCGCATGGTTGGGTCATGGATGCTCCGGTCATCCGACGATGCATTCGGGTGTGGACGTTATTATCGTGGTTCGGCGGATAGATGATTGAATTATCGGATGCGGTCGGAGTGGACGGCATCAAGGTTGTGCCATGGATGCTCCGGTCATCGGATGGTGAACACCGATCAGCGGATGGTGCAAACTTCGCACGAAAGCACGGGGCAATCTACCACCAACTATTCATGCCCTTGCACAAAGCAGGATTCAGCGTTTCCAGGATCTTTGTGGAGTCCTGTTTGACACTTGGACTCCGATGCGCGCGGGAAGGCAAGTCGGTGGTCTACAAGCAATGTGAGAAGGGCAGCGTTCCTCAGGCCGTGGGGAGCTCTGGGCCCTAAGCCCCTAAAATGGGTAACCCGAAGCCAGGCAGCCTTAGCCGTAGAGGAAACCCTACAAACCTGAAGGCTGCTGGATGCTCTGGGTTTGGGGCTGTATTGTGGTATGTTTGGGGCTATGCTGACAAGCTTGCATGCTGCTGGGATTCGGAGCTCCGCCGTCGGGAGTTCTGGTTTTTGTTTTAGGGAGTTTAGGGCTTGGGGTTCAGAGTCGGGCGCGGGATTATCACAGCTTGCAAGATGCAGTGTCTATGCAGCAGGGCATAAGAAGCTCCTTTCCATCTCATTCCATTTCCCGCGCATCATCAGCCTCGATGCCTACTTGTGCGTCTTTGTCTGCCCAGCCTATATCGGTCTAAGGGTCACGGTTTCTGTTCCTTCCGCGATTTGGCCAGACACCCTGGGCTGCTTTGGGTTGAGCGCAGGTCGATGGTTCTCACGTTGCACCTAGAGGCATGTTCTGTATCTCATATTGATCCAGGTGCAATGTACATCTCCCTTCGCTTGCTGAGGGTCAAGAATGAAAGAGGCCGTGAGTTTGGCTGGAGCGCTCCAACCCTAAACCCTAAACCCCCAGACCCCTAAACCCTAAACCCTCAAATTGCTCTTGGGAGGGCCAAGTCCCGAAACCACCGAAGCTTCGAAGCACCGCAGGCAGGGAAGTGCGTGAAAGCAGATGGCCCGGCCTCGATGACCTTCTACCAGTACAGTGCTCAGAGCAAGGCCCGGTTTAGGGTTTAGGGTCCAGCATGCAAGCATGTCACCTTCAGATTCGGAGACTGGACCCCGATCCTAAAAAGTGTTGCCCTAAACTCTACCTCGAGATCACGGTGCCGGGGTGATACACTTCAGGATTCAATATCCAAGCGGGAGTTGTAAAATCCATGAGCTACAATGATGACTTCTCGCGGATGTTTTGCGAGGTTGTCTCTCGGGTATCGGGTCTGGGTGTTTGAACTGTATACTGGCAAGCATCGAGATAGCCTTACAGGCTAAGCAGCCTTTGAAATCCCCAGCCCGAGAAGCACGAGTTGAAGGCCGTGGCAACGAACCTTACTGCAGGCACGACATCATCACCACAGGAAGAACAGTATGCAGAAGCGCCCTCGTCGTGCTAGTGTCGTGATGGTTGTGGTTCTCAACGCCGGTGTCGTGGTAGTTGTAGTACTAGGTAGTGGCAAGTTGTTGCGTGCAGTGTAGTACTGGCAGCAGAACCAGTTACCGCGATGGGTCTGGAACAAGAATTGGGGAGGTATTCAATAAAGGGGTCAGAGCAATTTTTAGCAAAAGTCTAAGATTGAATATACCCCCCAGCCGTATTCTGATTATCCAGGCCCCGATGTTGACCTCATCTCCCCGAACACATCTCACCAAGTCGCAGAAGGGCTCCGCCCAACCTTGAACGTTAAGCACTCAGGCCCTGAAAACCACAAACATCTAAACACCCTCTGCGCGAAACCCTTAAAACCAAACCCCAAGCTTCGAAACCATGATCTTTCAAACCCCCAACCCTAAGGCCCTAAGGCGCAAAATCCTAAAGTCGTATAGCCCCTTTCCTGAACTCCCTCACAAACCCGTATGGAACAACCCGAGTGGAACGCTTCTGAAATCAAAAAGCCCTGCCGCCTTGTGAGTACGACCCCGACCGGCACTGGGAGAACATGGACATGGCCAGCCTGGGAGGTGTCCTGCACCTTTGTCTGAAAGGCCTAATGTGTTGACATCAACGGCGTTTAGTGCTTGACGATGTAGGTGGTGTTTCGGGTTTGAGGCTTTAGGGTTGTAAGTTTCAATCGGGTAGGGATTACACTTTGAGGTTCGGCGAGTTAAAAGCTCAGTGTAGACGTTGTGAGGATTTGCTTCAGGGAAATATGCAAGTTTCGGGTTTCCAAAAGCCAGAGCCCCAGCCACAACATCGCACACCTCGGCCCTTGCAAGCAGTCGGGGGACCCTAACCCAGACCCTCCAAAGTAGGATCGTTATTTCAAGGCCCCCAAGACGTGACCCTCATATAGAAGCCATAAATATTTACCAATAGTTCTGTTCGGGTTCCTCTTTATAAATAAGCCAGAAAGGAGCCCAAAACCCTATTCTAGTTATTAAGGCCCCTACATCTAAGTTTCTGAATCTCCCAGGTTTTATCTGCACAACGAGGTGGTGGGCAACAACGGCGAGCAGCTGGTGGACGGAAAGAATCTCTCAGCAAGACGGGTGGTATAGACGGACTAAACTGACTAAACGGTGCCGGCTACTATGGTTTATAGTCGTTTTTTGATATGGAGATCGCCCAATTTGCGTTGCCAGCCTTCTAATTCTAGTCTAACACATATATATATATGTATATACATACATACATACATACATACATACATACATACACACACACACACGCGAGCTCTGGAGACTACTACAGATGTGGGGCGGCAAGAAAATTTCTAAGAATGGCAGGCACAAGCCTAGATAGATACAGTACCAGGAAGAACCATTACCAACATTAGGAGCTGCGGCAGCGGTCACGGCAACCGAAATCCAAATCGCAACGGTAGCGAAGAGTGGCTTGAAAAATGGAAGAATGATCAAGCACTCAAACAAAACTCGGGGGAAGCAAGTCCTGACAGTCCGGAGCACACCATAAACCGACATTCAGAAGTCGAGCCGTTCAAGCCATCCATACGCTGCTGTTATGAGTATACTAGGATATACCACCAAACCCTTGTCGAAATGTCAAGCCGAATGTCGAGGAGAACGACGAAGTTCTCGATCGACCGCATTGTCCGCTTCAAAGTCACTGTGCAACCTCACCCAAAGCTTTACATGGTGATGCGTTTTTTTTTTGCTTCCGTTTGCTTCAGAAGACATTGATACGCTTCTCCTACGAAGCAAGTCCCGAAGGGTCAGAGTTGCAACTCCTGTATCGTACTGCAAAGGATGTGTTCCCAACAGATGTCGCGATGCGCAAAATCCCCAGAGGAGATTCATCCATCATGAGACCGGCCCCGAAACCCTGAGATCCAATCTTTGCGTCCCGCAGTGGGGTCCATGCTGTTCAGAGCTGACTTGGGATCTGTGTTGCTGATACGCCTGAGTAACTCGCAGCTAGGGCTTCAAGGTCTTCGATGCTGCTGGAAGGCTACCCTAAACCCTAAGCCCTCAACCCTAAGCCCTAAACCCTAAGCCCTCAACCCTAAACCCTAAGAAGCCGGAATCCGAGATCAAGCCTCGACCCAAAGCTCGAATCTGGCAAGCCGGAATGTACCGAAATTCCAAAAAGCTTAATTTCCAACAACGTCCCTCTTGGTTTACATGATTATATGCTACATAGCGAAATATACCAATGTATATGTATATGTGTGTTTGTATGTGTATGTGTATGTGTATGTGTATGTGTATGTGTATATGCATGCATGCATGCATGCATGCATGTAGGTATGTATAATGTAGGTATGTAGGTATGTAGGTATGTATGTATGTATGTATGTATTTATGTGTGTATGCATCTACGTATGTAAATGTATACATACATGCATGCATACACACATACTAGGTTTCGACTGTTGACCCTTCTCCCTGCAACCAAGGCCGAACTCCAAAACCTGAAGCCACTGATAAACCCTACAAGCCCTACAAACCCTATAAGCCCTATAAACCCTAAATACCCTATAAACCCTAGAACCCTAAACTGGCCAAACTCCCGAGTCCGCCGTCCCGGAGCCCTGAAGCCGAAACCCAACGCCCTCACCTCCCATGACTGGATCGAAGCCTACATAAGACCCCAGAGAGCCCAATACACCTTAAATCAGGAAGTACAGTTTAAATTTAGAGAGGCCTTGGTATTATGATTTACGGTATATTCCTTGATTAATGGGTATTGGGCTCTCTGGGACCCTGAAGCGTAACCCCTAAACCCTGTAGAGGGGCCGACTGGAAATCCTAGGCACAACACAGATGCACTTTGGAAGCAGTTCCGCTCCCAGTTCGGACCTCGGAAAAGTCACGATTATTGTCACTATCAGTATTAGAATAATCAGTGCTATTAGGGTTTAGGGCTTAGGGGTTAGGGTTTAGGGTTTAGGGGTTTATAACTCTCACTATCGGTGTTGTCATTAATATTACAAGTGCAATTACCCAACTTGTTGCTTTTACGGTTAGCATGACTACTACAGGGTGGAGAAGGAAATCCGCGGGGGGGAGGAGGGGGCGGGCAAGGGAGTTGCGGGTCACTGGGAGGGCATTAAGATGGAGGGTAAACATGGTTCCGTAATGATCTCTCCCCGCTTCGGTCAGGACCGGGGAGAGTCATTATTGTTTTTTCTTCTTGGAAAACCTGATCGATTCCTCCGGATCCGTCAGGTTCGGACAGTTCATCCAGTTCGACTACGGCCAGGCCACTTTCGGCATGCCCAACCACGTTAAGACACTCAGGCCGAAGTTTCAAGCTGGCATTGGGGCTCAGCCCTCAAAACCCCTAAACCCCTAAACCCCTAAACTCTAAATTCTAAACCCTAAACCCCTAAACCCCTAAACACCCCTAAACCCCTAAACCCTAAACCCAAGATATCGCGTGGACATGTTGTCGGCACTGACGCATTCTGGGGAGCTCTAGGTTGGGTTTCTACGGCTTCTGCGGCCTACTGCCGAGTCCTTCCGGTAAGGACTCCTGAAAGGGGATCCTAAGTGCCCCGACTTCCGAATTCCACGAAGATACTATACTACCCTATACTATCCTATACTATCCTATACTATATGCTATCCTATACTATACTATCCTATACTATCCTATCCTACTAATGACTAAACTACCCTATGCTATGCTATCCGAGACGATTTTATAGGATTTGTGAGAGGGGTTTCGGGGATCTCCTTGTGCCGCTGGGGTTGGACCCCCCCCCCTCTGCCCAAGCGTAATCCAATAGGGCTCCCTTGTGACAAGTACGAATGACTATGACATATCCCCAAAAACCCTTATTCCAGTCATTACGGCCCCCCATGTAAACGCTAAGACGGGTGTTCCCTGAAGTCTGGCCGTTTCGTATTTCGGGTTCTCAAGACAAGAACTCTTTCAGGGTATAAGAACCCCACGAAGTATTGAGGGCCCGTGTTACGGAGCCCTCACTTGCTCAACTCGTAGAAACTGGCTGAGGTCTAGCACAGCGTCTAACTGCCTGAAAAAACCCCGGTTATGTATTGAATAAGTTATTCACATGGTTTTGGAAACATGAACCCTCAAGCCGAAAGATACAGTGCCACCTTCCAAGGAAATGCAACGACATTTGGACGAAGTTCGGCGCCTTGCCGCTTTTTCGTGTGGATTTCAGGATTTAGGCTGCCATGGACGGGCTTCAGGAGTTGGTGAGGCTTATATATATATATTTTTAATTTTTTATTTATTTATGTATTTATTTATTTATTTTTATATTTTTATATTTTTATATTTATATGTATTTTTATATTTATATTTGTATTTATATTTATATTTATATTCATATTTATATTTATATATGTATTTATTATGTACAAATAACACAATATGTATGTATGTATGTATTTATGTATGTATGTATGTATGTATGTATGTATGTATGTATGTTATGTTATGTTATGTTATGTTATGTTATGTTATGTAATGCAATGTAATGTAATGTA
>CAJNJA010017698.1:10795-33718 GCA_905231915.1 Symbiodinium necroappetens
TGCATGCATGCATGCATGCCTGGATGGATGTATATATATACATATATATATATATGTTGTTATGTGTATCTATACATATGATATTACGTGTATATATATATAACCTTACATGATAGAATATGTTAGTATGTAGAAAGTGGAAGGGCTCAAGGTTTCGGAGTAGTCTGGGTTGGCAGGACCTGGGCTTTAGATGGGCTTGCTTTGGCCTTTCTCGGGGAGAGTTCGTTGGTGGAGCTCGGGTGTGAACTGGTTCGGCTTGAAATCTGCATGCTCCCCGGAGCCCGAAACCTGTCATGCACTAACTTGGGATTCAGAAGTGCCTGCAGTCCTTCTCAGAGATACATACTGCAGTCAGGAGTGGATTTGTTGTCCGTGCGTCTTGGCAGAACCTATACAACATGAGTGCTCACACACAGGACTAGCCGCTACTAAGCTACTATGGCCTCAGCTTGGCTCGCAAGCGGCTCGTCAAGATCGGCCAAATCACCTGGCCCCCTAGCTTTGGTCCAGCCATGATGCTGAAGATGGCGTTGACGATGGCGTGGGAGGCGATCAAACGTCCTGCGACATTGAAACTGGGTGCCACGATTGCCGGTGGTGTCTGCGTCTTGTCCTGGGTGCAACAGGCCTGCTCACACTTGCAGCAATGCTGGGACGTGGCGGGTTCTATGGCTGAGCGCGCATCTCCGCTTCTGCAGCGCAGCCAATGCCTCGTAAGCTCTTGGTTTCAGAGTGCATCGTCGCTGCTGGAAAAGAGCTGGACACAAAATGCCGGAGCACAGGCCGTCCAAGCTCAGATGGAAACGGCAAAGGAGAGTATTGTCAGCACCTTTTCCGGCAACCGTGGAACGAAGCTTGCCTTCCGTCCCGAGCTCATTGGGATATCGTTGCTGTTGACATTAGGCTTTGCAGCTACCTGGCGACACAGGCACAGCCAGGAGCGAAAAGGGAGCTGGAAGCTTGTGATGTTGAGGTGGCTCCGGAAGTAGCAGAGTCGAAGCTTGTCAGGAGCAGCACAGCAACTGCCTGATAAGGGAAAGTGACCTTGACGTTCGGCTCGTTTTGAAGCAATCGCTGTCTGAGCCTCGTCACCAAATGCTTTATCTTCTTAGACTTTCATTGAACATCGGATGGCAGATGCCCACCCGTTTCGGCACAACCAGCCCAGCAAGCTGCAGGGTCCTTCTGAGGAAGACACGCGATGCAGTGAGGCAAAACGTAGAAGCCGACATCTTCCCCGTGGTGCATTGACTGAGTAGTTAGGGTTCCTACGGATCTATAAGTTATAATGGAGGGTCTCTAGGGCTTAGGATGCTAACCTCCAGCTGCTCCCTGTATGTATGGCTGTGCATCGAAGCCTTGAGCTGCAAGAAGGTAAACCCCTTAGGGGTTTAGGGTTTAGGATTTAGGGGTTTAGGGTTTAGGCAGAAGGTAAACCCCAGTTCCTGCACCTGAAATGCCGCAACTTGTCAGGCTTCGAAGTTGGCTGCCAGCCTGTGCCGGAGGGCACTTCAGGCTACGAAGGCCGTTGGGGGGTGCCAGAAAGACAGCTAGAAGGCCTTCATTCGCAGGCGGGTCCTACAGGTTTTTGTTAGGCTTTGTCATTTGGCTCCATAAGGCTTTTCCATTTTATTCGAACTTCTAGAGCTTTATGGGAGGTCTCTTTGCTTTAAGGGTTTGCGGGATTCGTAAGCTACAGATGTTGATGGTTTAGGGGTTTAGGGTTTAGGGTCCAGGGTGGGTCTTTCGGAGGCTCAGTGAGTCGGGCTTCTGGGCTGAAGGAGACTGATTCCCTCACCCGGCCTAAGCCCTAAGCCCCTAAGCCCCTAAATCTTTACGCCTTTTTAAGGGCACCCGAAAAAGTTCCTTAAGCCCGAAATCGGCCCTTAAATGAGTGCTTAACGGTTTCGGTTACACGTCAATGGCGCTTGGGGTAGGTCTCAAACACTGGGATGTTGGGGCACAGGGCTCAATTCAAGGCTCTAGAGGTCTTAGCCTTAGGTGTTTGGTGTTTGGAAGGTCAAAACTTAGCTCTTGCGTCATGAAGCCCAAGCGTTGCATCCTATAAACCCCGGCAAGGCACTTTAAAGCGCAATACAAGCGTGATATAAATGCCAGTGAAAGAGCTGTAAGCTGACTCTGAACAGGAACCCTTTATAATATTAAACCAAAGCCCTCAGAGGAACGCAGCGCAGCCCTTGAGGGCACCCTAAACCCCTGTCAAGGGACTAAAGGAGAGACCCCTAGAAGGGACCCTGAATCCTAATACCCTATATATAACCCTTATATACCCCTTATATAGTCTCATAAAGCCCCTATGTAGCCCCAAGGGTCCCTTCAAGGGTCACCTCCTTTAGTCCCTTGATACCCTAAACCCGAAACCCTAAACCCCTAAAACCCTGAACCCCTAAACCCCTAAACCCTAAACTCTCCTTTAGTCCCTTGGCCCTTTAGTCCCTTTTAAGGGTCCCTCCCATTGCTCCCTAAACCCTAAACCCTAAACCTTAAACCCCCTCTGTAGCCCTTTAAGGGTCCCTTTAAGTTAAGGGTCCCCTCCTATTGTTCCTAAACCCCCTGGCATCTTCAGGTGGCTACTGGACCTCCTACCCAGGAACCTGCCCCTCCATGCCCTTCACCGAGACTTTGCAAGGGTTAGGGTTTAGGGCTTAGGGCTTAGGGAGTTTAGGGTTCAGGGTTTAGGGTTTAGGGATTTAGGGCGCTATTCAGGTTGCTTTCTGGCTTAGGGTTTCAAGGTTCCTTTAGTGTTTATGTTTTCAGGGAGTAGGGTTAACAGATATGGGGTTTCGGATTTAGGGTTTCGATGTTCGGCAACACCATCCCGGGCGATGTGGGAGAGGTTTGTATCGTGTTCTGGATTGGGTCGTAGGGTCTTGTTGGCAGCAGTTTGGGGTTGAGGGTTGAGAAATCTTCAGGTTTCCGATGTCCTGCCTTTGCGTTTTCCCTAAACCCTAAACCCCAAAACCTAAACCCTAAACCCTAGACCCTATACCCTAAACCCTAAACCCTAGACCCTATACCCTAAACCCTAAACCCTAAACCGTAAAACCCCAAGCCACTGCGGCTTGGACCTGAGAGCTTCTGCTGTCCTTTGGGTGTTGGCTTGTGCTGTTCGGCTGCCTGGTTCCCCACGGCCCCCCGTAAGTTTGGGGTTTAATTAGGGTTTAGGGCTTAGGGTTAAGACTCTTAGGGTTTAGGGTTTAGGGTTAAGACTCTTAGGGTTTAGGGTTTAGGGTTAAGGTTCTAGTCATTTATTTTTGGCTTCTTCCGGGACTCGAGCAGGCATTTATGAGGGCCCATAAAAGCGTCTACACAAAACTATTCGAACTTACCACCTTGTGGCGATACCACTTGCGAAAGTTAATGTTTGAATCCTTTTAGGGCTCGCAGTCAAACCCTAAGGTACCTACTATATAGGGTACTAGAACCCCTAGGGCCCTACATAGTAGGTACCTGGAGGGTTAGGGAAAGCCGGCTAAAGGAGTCTTGCATGTCATCGGATTCATAACCATGGCAGCTAAGGACGATTCGCCCCAGGGTGGTGCAAAGAAGACTGCGGCATGCTTCTCGGTTTGTGGATTTGAGGTCTGATGGGGCAGGGGGTCTACTGGTTCGAGGTTTGTTAAGCAGGATTTGTGGTTTAGGGCTTTTGGGCGATTGAGGGTTCATTGCTTTGGGTGTCGGGTTCAGGCTTGCTCAAGTTGGTTATTCTTTCCTCAAACCCGAAAGAACTTCGAGAGAATGATGCTGCCAGCGTTTCAAACCATGCCCCGTGCCCCCTTCCCATAACCCTGTGACCCCAACGACGGCGTGAAGGCCGAAACTGAAGAAGATTGGCATCTAGATTTTAGTGTTCAGCAAGCGGCGTTTCGCAATGAGTTGGCTTGTCGCCCCGATCCCAAAAGCAAGCTGAACCGGAATTCCCGACAATCTGATCCTTGGCCTGGACCGCACAGATCGAATCAGAAACTGAGGAAACAACCTGCTTAAAGCTTCCTAGCGGCGAACTCGGAGACCCCCCTAAACCCCAAACCCTCGATCGAACTGAAGCCCTGTCTCGCAGCCCTAACCCCCCACGTAGTTGAACCCTGAAAAATCGACGCATATTGTCTCTTCTAGTACCCGTAAATACCAATGAAAGGTACCTCTTAGGATATGAAAAATCGACTCATATTATCTCTTACAGTGTTCATATACATATATATATATGTATATATGTATGTATATATATATGTATACACACACACGCCAATAAAGGCACCCCTTTAGGATGCCCTTGTTGAGCCAGGCAAAGCGCAGTGGCAGGGAGGCCCCGATTGAGTTCCAAACTCTGACCTTCTTCTTAGGCTACGAAACCAGGGTTTTTAGGGTTTTAGGGTTTAGGGGTTTAGGGGTTTAGGGTTTAGGGTTTTAGGGTTTAGGGAGGGGTTCGTTGAAGGATTGTGGGCTTTTGTGAGTTCCCGCACATTACCTAGACGCTGACCATTCAAAGGGGCTGAGATTGGAGCAAGCTAAGAGGTTTTGTTTGTTCTTTCGATGAGGTACTGTAGTGGATCTTTTGGGCTGAAGGTTTAGGGTCTAGCTTGGTGTGGTTGAGGGTTCAGGTGTTTAGGGCGGCGAAAGGATTTGAAGCTGGAAGCTTAAGCAGCTCAGGTCAAATGCAAATAGGAGTCTGAAGAGCTGGGGGGGGGAACTGATCACAGCTAGTGCAGCTTACACCCCGCACCCCAACCTATTCTGATCCGTACTTCCCCTGTGCGTGTGTACGTACCTGTGCACTTTCATACTTATACTTGTCGGTGTGTCTGTCTGTCTGTCTGTCTGTCGGTCGGTCGGTCGGTCTGTCTGTCTGTCTGTCTGTCTGTCGGTCTGTCTCTATCTGTCTTGTCTGTTGGTATGTTTGCATGCCTGTGTGTGTGTGCGCCTGGCTGGATGCCTGGACGGCTGGATGGTTGGATGGATGGATGGATGGATGGATGGATGGATGCAAGTGTATGTATGTTTAGTATATGGTTTTGTGTGTGTGTATATATACATATATATATATGTGAGTGTGTGTGTGTGTATGCGACAATACAAGCACAAGTCAGGCTAAGAGCCCAGAAGCAGGTCTGTCTTACACCATGGATTTCATTTAGCAAGTACAGAGGTCTGAATAGGTGGTCGTACGATCCCCGCATGATTTGAAAACATGCCCCATAAACCTGCTCCAATTACTCAACACTGCTCCACCCAGATCGGAATTTCTTGACATCTAAACGCAACTCGTGGTTTGTGCTTCAGACTTGATAGTTTGAGGGTTTTATGCACATGCGATGATCTACTACAAGGCCCCAACCCTCTTTAGAACAAAATGAAAGCCCTGTCAGGAGAGTGCCCCGAGCCTGATGGCACGCCAGACTGCACCTGGCATGTGGAGCCAGCTGGCTATGCTCCTCGGCCAATTCAGACATCAATCTGCCCGGAGCGAATCAAGCCTCAAACATAAAATTCCCAGCAAACCTTCCGAATGAATGAACTCTGCAGCAACATCCATACCGAATGCACCAGTGTGGTGTATCTATATATAGTTGTACATTTGCAAGCGTGATTTGACGTAGACCTGCGTCCGATGCTCTGAGTTTACCGACTTGGCTGCCCTTGCCAAAAACCATGGGACCTTGTGGTTCCTTTTAGAGCATCTGCAAAGCTACGAGCCAGGTTTAGAGTAAAGTAAGTCCACCACAACTTTCCAGGATCGGTGAAGCTTTCCCCTGCGCGTTGCAGAGGGTTTGGAGTGTATGGTGTGATGATGGGTCATGGGGACAGGCTTTAGAGTTTAGGGCCTAGTTCAGGATTTGAGAACGTTTGGGGTACGAAGTGCTGGGCTTAAGATCAACTCTATGACGCCCTAAACCTGGAAGGGCCGAAACCCTTAAATCCCGGGTAGAGTAGCAGTCGCAGGCACGATTTGAAGAAGCGGAAAGCCTAAGCCCTCAATTCCGTATCTCTTCTGCATCTTTCTTGACTGCTCAAGGGCTGACGTAGCGGAGGATCATCGCCCACCTTTGAGGGCCGTAGCAGGAGGGTTCGTACCTGGGAATCCGGAATCTATTGAAATTGGGGGTTTTCGTTCTTGCATCAGTTTCTGCTTAGTTGAATCGACGCTGGGGCATGCGCTGCCTAAAGGTAATGTTGGACGAGCTCACCGGTGTCAATGCCGAGCAGGTGTTGAACGCAGGAGGCTGGCAGCTGGATGTCCCTTTGAGTGCTTGCTATTTTGGGGCCCCTGCTTCTCCGACACTGTAATGTGAATCACTGTCTGTTTCTCTGAGCGTTGAAGCCTTGGTCTTGAGTTCATCATGTACATACCGCTGCTATTTAGGGCCCTCAAGCTGACTGATTAGCTTCGTAGTGCATTGAGAAGAGATCGCCAGTTTCAAATCTAACATGACTGCACTGACAAACCTTTGCCCCCGTTAACCTGAACGGTAACGACTGTGACAGCTTTTGTCTCTTTGCTTGTCGTTGCGTGTTACATGGAGCATCTGCTGAGCATACCGTTGCAGATTGTTTGAATCTGGTTGGAATGCCGGTTGTTGTACAGCTGGTGCCACATGCGACATGTTATCCTTTACCACGAGACAGGACAAGGGCATATACTGCATTGCCAGGCCATCTCTACGATGAGATTCTGGATGCGGGCACCGGTGGAGCGAATAATTTCTGGGCGAGAAAGAAGCTTGACTTGAATGGTGCTGGTCAGGGGGTCTTCGGTTTGCAGCGTTGAGGCTGACGCATGCTTATGGCCTGTACGGGAAACATGAGGAACCCTAATGTATTACAGACTCCCAAGAAAGGGATCCTTATCATGAGGACCCATGGGTAAGGTGCACTGAAGTTCAAGACACTCCATGTGGTTTCTTTGACGTGGGATGCTCTGGTGTATTCAGCCTGTGGATGCAAGATTCTTGCTGTTTAGCCTGTCAGTTGTTGTATTTGGCGCTTGGGGCAGTGCAGGGTCAAGAAAGGCAAAACCCCTGCTCTCAAGCCCAGCAGAACTTTGCAGAAACAAGATCGGTCTTCGAAAAGGCCAAGGAATACTAATGTGAGATTCTGAACCCCGAAACTCTAAACCCAAAAACCTGAAGCCCCATCACAAAGCTTAGCCTCGACGAGCCAAGGAAGGACAAGCAGGCCGGGAACAGCGGATGTCAGACCATATATGTCTTTATGCCCTGGACCTCGCGTCCTGCACTGTTATCCTCAAGCCAACTTTCAGTAGTCCCATCATGGGTATACCTGATATTCGGCGCCGATCTTAAGGGTGCTATCAACACTCGTTCATTAATTCTGCTGGGCTGTTCCTTCATGGCAAGTAGGGTGTTCAATCGTTTCCTGGTGCATACTTCACGCTAGCATTTCCCAAAGCAAAGGGGGTAGTGACTACTGCAAGCATATAATACTGTCCAGCACTTGACGGAATCTTCAGCAGTACTACTCGGTCATCGTCGTCAGCAGAGCAAGACCGGTCATCAGAAGCTCCAGCATCGTCATCGTAAGCACTTCTTTTTGAGAGCCAATCGTGCTTCTTCTTCGTTGTGATGATCGAAACGGTCATCCGAGTACGGCTGGGGTTTTGAAAGTGGCGATTCTGACAACTGCCGATGCGCTCCCGTTTCGGAGGCATGCAAGTCTCGCGAGAACCAGCTCCTGACACTCTTTGCGCGGAAATTTCCAGGCCTTCTAGCTGGCATTTGGCCATTCAAGGGTTTCTGTCCGCGACTTTAAGCGTGTAGGGTTGTAGTGTTCACAGAGTGGCAGCTGCATATGTTATGTTGTGGTAGGAAAGGCTGCAGGGCTCGCAAGATTAGAGTGAGGGAAGCAGCCAACTTTCCGAGTGGTCTCCCTAAAGCCTAAACCCTAAACCGTTCGTTGCCCCTGTCGACCCTGAAGCCTTGGCCGACCCAAAGCCCCAGTGCGACCGACTGAGATTTCGACGCTGGACTGCCGGACCCGCCCTGCGACTTCTGGCGCTAAGGTCGCCGCCGTGGGTAGATAAGCCCTGTTGGATTCTATAGGGTTTTAGAGGTTTAAAAAGGGAATTAAGGGTATGGCGGCTTGAAGGCTTACCGGTTTAGTTCGGAGCTTGGGGTTCAAGGGTTTGTAGGTCTCCTTGCTTTGAGTCGGCAAGGCCCGTCTCCGAGCTGAGCTCATTCGAAAAAGCGGTGCATTCAGGGTTTGAGGTTTAGGGTTTAGGGTTTAGGGTTTAGGGTTTTGGTTTAGGGAGGTTCATTCGCCATGCGCTGGCGATAACGCAAACTCCGATACCATCACCGCCATAGAAGCAGCACGGATAAAAAAAGATCGCAAGATCTGCAGCAACAGCAACCAGAAGGCTGTCGCTACCGGGACGGCACTGCAGCAGCTTGTCACTAAAGGCTTTCAAACACGGCTGAAGAGCAGTATTACTAGCAGGACTTGCGATCGCCACAGATCGCCTAAAGAGATTGGATCGGGCGGTGTGCATGGCATTTAAAAGTTTAGGAGATCTATGCAACTCTTTCGTGCAGATCTTCCATCAATACAGCGTGTCTGTCTGTCTGTCTGTCCGTCCGTTAGTCCGTCCGTTGGTTAGTCTGTTAGTCTGTCTGTCTGTCTGTCTGTCTGGCTGGCGCGCTCGCTGGCTGGCGCGCTCGCTGGCTGGCTGGCTGGCTGGCTGGCTGGCTGGCTGGCTGGCTGGCTGGCTTGCTGGCTGCCTGCCTGACTGTCCGTCCGTCCGTCCGTCCGTCGGTCTGTTTGTCTGTCTATCTGTCTGTCTGTCTGTCTGGCTGTCTGTCTGCGCTTGCGTGCGCGCGTGAGCGCACCGTCCTTCGGCAAGCATCTGGAGCTTCATGCATGCTTTGCCGCCATCAGGCCGCCATCATGGCTCGCATGTCGAAAGACTGCTGGAAGTTCCACTGGCCTATACGCTTAATCACAGCTCTGCAAGCTCAGGAGTGGACCATGTTAGTCACACCGATGGCTGTATATTGTCCTCTAGCTTAGTCACGATGCACTGGGGCAGCTCAGGCAGGAGGATTCCACAAACACAACAGCTGGGATGGCAGGTGCTGCCACACTGTGCAGGCATGGGATTTTATTGAAATTCCGACCCCCCCACGCAGACCTTCTAGCAAGGCCAGACCCTTGGTGTTGAGACGCCTCCGGATCCACTATACACCGGTAAGCCCAAACTGCTTCGAGCAGCAGACGAAAACAACAGGAACAGCCCTGGTCAAGTTGTAGTCGCGACTACAGCCATCCTACTCAGAACAGTAAGAGTAAGAGTGCTCATACTTCACTCCTCGCGCTGGGATGCGAAGCCAAAGCTGCTGACAATTTCGGTGCCGTGGGCTCAGGCCAAGCTTCACTTTCAAGGATACTGGCGATGACCGCAGCGGTTTTAATGCTCGTGGTCAGGATGATGGTGACACTGGTTGGTGTGTATGATGGTGATGAGGAACCAAAGATGGCGATGCTTCTGATGATGATTCTGATGATGATGAAGATTATGGTGATGGTGATGGTGATATAGTGATGCTGATGAGAAGGGTCCTTAATCAGAGGCCCGGGTCCTTACGGGCTTCTACGGGCCTTTACGGCGGGCCGTGTCTGCATCCCGGCACGACAACAACAAAGCTGTCACCGCCCTCCGGCTCTACACGGGCTCTACGGGATCTATACGGGCTCTACCTGCTCTATGCGGGCTCTATGCGGGCTCCTACGGGCCTGTGGGCCCGAGCCTGGTTAAGGACCTTGGCCATGATGATGTTGAAGAAGAAGATGATGATGATGATGACGATGATGTTGATGATGATGACGATGATGATGATGATGATAGTGAGGCTGATAGTGATGCTGATAGCGATGCTGATGGTCATGCTGCTGCTGATGATGATGGTGATGATGATGATGCTGATGACGATGATGGTATTGCTTATGAGGACGATGAAATCTGTGATGCGGATGCTCACGATGTCGGGCAGAGCCTGGATGAGAGTAGACGCTTATTCTATGTCCGTCATGTGGTGGTGATGATGACGATAGTGATCATGATCATGGACTTGTTGCTGATATCGACCGTTATGGTTGCAAAGGCTGCAAGCTGTTGCAAGAAGAAGAAGAAGAAGCAGAAGCAGAATGAACACAGCGTGGCCCGCCTTTGGAAACTTCGGCAATCTCATGGAAGTCAGTCAAAGTAGACCACTGGTAAATCTCTCCCTCCTTTGAGGGTTATACAACAGGGATCCTAATTCAAGCCCGTAAGCAGGGGCTTCATTGGCGGGCGGTAGGATTGTTGTGTACAATCTCGAAGGCCATGCTTACTAGTAGCAGAGCAGGAGCAGGAGCAGGAGCAGCAGCAGTGGTCCAGTTTAGTAGGGGAGCGAGCTGTACCAAACTGACACGCTTCACTTCGGGCCCCTAAAACCTCAGCCCTTAACCCTTCACGTCGGTTACCAAAAACCCTAAGCCCTAAACCCTTCTCAGCAACTCAACAGTTTTGAGTGCCTACTGCGACTGCTACGACAACGACTCATTGCCGACAGTCGCTACCCACCTTGCCACAACACTCTCGTGATGATTGCGAGTGTGACTCAACATGATACCGTAGTTGTTTTTTGTTCTTGATGTTGAAATTGATAGTCAACGTGACTACCAGTTCGGTACTCAGTGCAACGCTTGTGGCGTTGGCCAAGGCAGTTTTCGTCCAGCTCAGACAGCACACTATCAAATTTTAAATATGGTCGGCACAAGGGGATTGCTTGCCCAGGTAGCTCTGGTAAACCAAGCTTCACTACATGGCCCTGCATCAAGTAATAATCCCCATAATGCACGTACTCTGACTGCGTTTAGCAGAAGCGGCTGTTGCTCATGTGGCGTAGCTCGCAGCAAGCATGGAATATATGCTCCAGCCCCGCAAAATTCAATGCTGCCACATGCGCCTGTCTTTCTCTTCGATTATCCTGTGAGCCCCACGCCCGAAACCCCTGTCTCCCGAACCGCATGCGCTTGTGCCATGGATGCCCAGATGGCTCGCGCAAATCTTGCTTGTTGCGCATTGCGCAGAGGCGGCCGCAACTCCATGGAAGATCGCTTGCGTTGTGGCTTGTTTGCCCATTGACCCGTTACATAGGATGAGGTCAGTGCTGGCAGGGTTTAGGAAGCAGCGCTTGACAGTGAGACGCGCCAATCCCAAAACTGAAACAACCACGAAGCCTACACCTTAGACTGTATCCCCAAGTCTCCAAACTGAATCACCAAGGTCCAAGTGTCCAACGAAAGCGACATCGATGGCCTGTACGCAGTGTCGCAGGGTTGGGGACTTCACTGTGACTTCGCTTGTCTTTAGAGGTGCGACTTTGCCTTCGTACTTGGCGGTAAGGCAGTCGGCCTGGTTCTTCTCATGGTTTGCCATGCAACAATGTAGAACTACACTTGGGAACCCGGGAACCCGAGGCCTAATATCTGCCGCCCGCAAGCTTGAGATCCGTATAAGCCCTGCAGCTTTGTGCGAATCTCCTGCCGCAGCCCAGGTGATTGGACCCTTGGCTGCACACCGCCATGTCCCCTTCTCTCCAAAGGTTAAAGGATTTCGCCACATGTGATCCCAATGCCTTGACAAAAACTGGCCATAAAGTTGGACTGTAGAGCGCCCTGTGCGCATGGTTCCAGGCTGAATTGCAAACAACATGTGGGCTTTCATGCTTCCGCTGCAGTCTCAGCATGGAACCTTGACGGTCAAAGCCAAACCGGAAACCCACAAAAGCGACTCGGCCTGAGTACATAAGCTGCTGAACGGATCAGGTGACTTCGTAAGCAGGCTTGTGAATAAGGGAACTATGGCTATGAGTACTCATGGCCCCAGTGCCAGTCGAGCTATCCTTACTTACGAAGCCCCCACGCCTTCAAGCTTCAGAAGGGATGATCCTGGCTTTTCTGTTTGGGTGATGTGTGTGCACAGCGGCCTCAACAGCACCAGAGCACCATCTGAAACCCATCCGAAACCCCCCGGAGCAAACCAGCCCGTCGAAGGGCTTCTTCGTCTGCAACCCCGAAGCCCGAATCCTAAGCTCTTTAATTAGAATCCTATAAGGTAATCCCAAAAAGGAACTACTTAGGGGCCTATGGGTAAAGCCCAAGAGGACGCAGTGACGTCGTCCCCAAAACACCAAGGTTGGCGGCGCTTCTCCCAGACCAAGTCTACGTGGCTTGGAAAAAGTCCCGCCAGACAGCCCCATTCCCCGGCGTGCACCCGAGGCTCATGTAACATAGGGGCCTAAATATACCATTTTGGAGGTTCCTTATTATAAATGTAGTATAATGGGCCCCCAAACCCTGTTCTAATCATTAAGGCCCCTCCATTAGTTACTAGGTCTGAGCACTGTCAGGTGCAACGAGGATGGGAGCCCACTAGGTCCAGCATTCAAATTGAGAAAGACATCCCCGACGTGATAGCGCTGTTCGAGTTGCACTTTTTGATTTTGTGAACGACATAATAGGGTGTTCAGTCAGGCAAAGCACCCAGCAAATTGCTGCCTTTTCTAGGGGTTCTCAATTTTTTTTTCGAGCGTGAGGCGTCAGGGTAATGAGTTTGAGATTTCTTCCAAAGTATACAATGATGCCTAGCAAAAGGTTACAAGTAGTGATGTCGACGCCTACGCGTCCATAACTAACGGCTAACGATGGACACGTGCGTAGCAACTTCAGAAAATAGGGGACCAGTCCACGGAACCTGCAGACTCTTGGGTTTGTGGCTACCGGAGCAACGTAGGTTGAAGCGGTTTCAGACACCGAAGCCGCAAAGCTCTAAACCCGCTTCGGCTGGTTTGGGATGTTCATGGCTTCAGGCAGCGGTGTACCAGCGGCAGGGTCACGAGGAACATGGTGATTTCCAGGCTGCTGCAGGGCAATATGGGCTTGGGGGGTGAGTGCATGTGTGCAGAAACAGGGTCAATGGCGATGATTAACTCTCGACACGAAGCCTCGAACAATGGTTGAATAAGCTCAACCACAGGGACAAAACAACAGCGAAATAGAGCTGGACGATTCAACGGGGTTACCATTGCGGATCAAGAGCTTTCAACTCCTCTTAAAGCCCATGCGCGCAGAAGCCCGATGACGCAAATCTGAAGATGCCAGGCCATTGAAACCCTCATGCTGCGAATCCGGGTGTTCCCTGGGAATCATGTTTGAATGTCATATCATAGTACCAACGGACTGTTGGATTTCTTTGAGTGTTCGGTCTAAGGGGGTTATGAAAAATTAAAGGACCGGCCAACCTCACATGACAGTTTCACTCGTGTGCCAACTGAGTCAAAGGAATCATAGCAGCTAAACGTGTGTCCGTGTGTGTGTGTGTGGGTGTGTGTGTGTGTGTGTGCGCATGTGTGCGTGTGTGCGCGTGTGTGTGTGTGTGTGTAATTATGTGCATACATCGATCTCTTTCTCTGTCTCTCTCTCTCTCTCTGTCTCTCTCTCTCTTTCTCTCTCTCTCTCTCTCTCTCTCTCTCTCTCTCTCTTGTGTGTGTGTATATGTATGTGCGGGTGTGTGTCTGTGTGTCTCTCTGTGTCTCTCTCTCTCTCTCTGTGTGTCGGTGTGTCGGTGTCTAGGTGTCTGTGTCTACGTGTCTTTTATATATATATATATCTGTGTGTGTGTACATATATGTATATATATAGAGAGAGAGAGAAGGAGAGGTGTGTTAGTGTGTATGTGTGTAGGGAAGGAGGGAAGGAAGGAAGGAAGGAAGGAAGGAAGGGAGGGAGGGAGGGAGGGAGGGAGGGAGGGAGGGAGGGAGTGAGGGAAGGAAGGAAGGAGGGAAGGAGTGAGCGGATAGCGTCTAAGAAAACAAAAACCCACAATGTTTTTTGGGAATTACCTTTGCAAAGCAACTCTCGGTCTGCAAACTAAAGCTTGGCGTGTTTGTGGGGGATGCGTTGTCGTTGCACAGTATGAAATATCCTGAAGACAACATGTAATATAGTTTAACCTAAGAAAAATTGCAATACAATCTTGCAGGCCCTCCGTGTGGAAGGAGCAGGTGACCGTGACGTATGGGACATCCTGCAGCTGACACGGCCGACGGTGGACGCTTTCAGCCAAGGCTCGCGACCCATAAGGCGGCTGAGATAATGTATTTAGTATTATATGTTGTAACATAAGCGATATAGGTAGATAGATAGATACAGAGAGAGAATATACACTGTGTGTTTTAGTATTGGTCATATGTTGAATTCCGTATAACAGACAAATGTATACACAATGTGGTATGTATGCATAAATAACTTCGCATTATCTGGATATGTATACATGTACATGTATGTGTTTATATTGGTTTAGTACAGTAATTTATGTTACACTGTATAATAATTTGGTTTTTTGCTTTAGAATATTCCAGATTATATGCTGCATATTATACATTCTGTTATAATGTATTGTACTTACTATGTGATGTCATGTTACATTATGTTCTATCACATGGTAATATTTCCTACTATATTAATTGTATGAAGTTACATGACGGTGATAGAACAATATTGTATGTAATATATGCAGCGTACATACTGCATGACTTGTATGCAATATGTAATTTATGCTGTTTGATATCTAAAACTAAATAAGTATTGTAGAATATACCGTGTAGAATCTATACCACAAAGTACTACATGTGTGTATACATTCTTACATACATACATGCATACATACATACTTACATACATACATGCATACATACATACATACATACATACATACATATATATACACATGTATATATATATATATGTATATATATACATATATATAGATATATATGTGCGTACATGTATATAATATACATTTACCGTAACTGTGTGCAACAAGATATAGCATTGTATATACATATATACGCATAAAACGGAACATATAAACATATATGTATATACACAAGCATACATAGTGCATATAATGTATTTGTATAGCATTAAAATATTGCAAAATATTATGTTTATATGATGTTACCTACGATATGACATACCGCGTCATGGTATACTGTTTGATATGCTATTTATTGGCTATGTGCATAGAGAGAGCCTTGCAGCCTGAACTCCGCAGTCACGAACTGGCAGGTGCCGCGAACCTGTTCTGCTCCTTCCGGAGGCGGCTCGGAAGTCGCATATAAAGCACGAGAGATCCCTGGCCTCAAGTCTCTAACCTTCGCATAGCAAGGAGAGCTTCAGAATGCCATGGCGTCCATTTCGGTGTAGCTAGATGGGTAGGTGCAGACAACTGTGCGGTTTCAGGAGAGCACGGCCGCCCAAAATGCCTTTGGCACCTACAGCTGCACCTTTTTTTGTGCTGCAGAATCAGCGGCAGGGCTGTTCTTTTATCATTGTAGTGATCGGTTCAGGATTCTAAACACCATCCCAACATCCTACAGCTTTCCGCCGAAGCGGTGAGGCCGGTGAGAACAGAGATCGAGAGAGAAAGAGCAAGAGGGCTACATCAGGGAAGCTTTAAACCCTAATCCGAAATGCAGGGTTTCGGGGTTGGGTTTGAAGTAAACCGCGGCAAAAAGCTGGGATCCTGGCTTTGCAAGTCAGACCCTAGGTAGGATTCTGCATCTCTTGACAATGACCCGGCAATTGTAGGATCCTCAGTATCCTCATGATGCAGACCTAAATGGCAGGGCCAGTATGAGACAGAGCCTCTAAACAGTAGAGTCCTTATCATAGGGAACCCCTAAACAAGGTACCCCTAACATGAAGTCCTAAACCCTAAACTCTAAACCCTAAACCCTGAACCCTGAACCCTAAACCCTAAACCCTAAAAAGTCACTGCCGGGGGAAGGCCCAACATGGGCTCCAAAGGCCCTTAAAAAAAAGAAAAGTCGCTGCCGGGGGGAGGCCCTGGGTCTTCTTCGTCCCGGAGAATTTGAAGGCCTTGCTCGACGAAAGGAGGTCGTCGCTCGGTTTCTAGAGGCCTTGGAGGCTTTGAGGGTTTGGGGCTTTTTGAGGGTTTTCAAGGGGGGGCTGTAGGGTTTTTAGGGGGTTTAGGGTTTAGGGTTTTAGGGTTTTTAGGGTTTTTAGGGTTTAGGGTTTAGGTTTTAAGGTTTAGGGTTTAGGGATGCTTAGGGATTAGGTTTACCGACAGTCTCTGTTGTAGTTCCTGTTCTTGGTTGAGCAGTTCTATGGCTGGGGTCCTATGACAAGTAACGAAAGAGCCAAAGGCAGTAACCATCATGGAGGCTAGCAGGTATTCTCTGCACCCCTTGTACACATAGGTGCAAGCAAACTCCCAACTCTAATCCTGTTCCAAACCCTCCAAGCCCTTTATGAAGCAGGGGACTGGGCTTCTCTAATTACACCGGTACACACTCCATCTCCTAACTTGCCCTTCAGCGGCCGACTTCAGCGAAGAAGCCTACACCCGAGGATCTACTACCCTATACCCCGAAACCCTCAGTAGCCAAAGCCCTAAACCCACGTGGTCAGGTCACCCTCACGTGAGGTCAACATCGCCTGCGCCGGGCGCTTGGCGTGCCAGACACGTCGAGCTCTGGATGCGCCCAGGCAGGGGGGGTGTAGGATCCTTCCCAATTGGGCTCTCTGGGTTAAGAGTCTAGGCTCTTTGGGGTTTACTAGGCTCTGGGGTTCAGGCTTGCACGCCAAGTTGGGTGATCCTGGCGGGTATTTAGGAAATTTAGGAGTTGCTTGGATGTTCTCAGCGCAAGGCTGAGAAAGGTGTACCCTCCTAAACTTTTTCGAAGCCGTGTTAGATGCATATGCAAACCTTATGATGGACCCTCCCGAAAGGTTGTATTCTCCGATATGGCCGGCTCTTTGTGGGCATCGCTCCGAGGAACAGACAGGGCTTTCAGGGCCTTAGAAATGCGTGGTCCAAGCTGGTTCTGTCCGGTGTTTAGACCGATTTTTCCGCATTTTGGCAAGGTGAGTCTCAGGGTTTAGGTTGGGATTTCTCACGAGTTTAGCAACGAGGCCTTCAGAGTGTCGGGGTTCAGAGTTTCTGGCTCCAGCGTTGTTTAGGGTTTAAGGTTTTGGGGGGGGGCGGGGGGGTTTAGAACTAAGGGTAGGGAGGCCCAGCGCCCACCACAAGATCTTTCTATCAGGGGCAGAGTTCCAGCTGCCAGGTGGGGCGCCGTGCAAGAAGGAAAAGGTAGGGGCGGGGGTTTTTTGAAGTTCTCCAGGCCCAAACCCTCAACCCTAGACCCCAGAATTTCGGGGGGCTTAAGGCTCTGGTCTTTCAGACTCCAGGGTTGGTTTGAGGGTTGTACTTAGTCTTCCCATCCTTCATGTCTAGCCGGCATCTTTTCGGATTTTCCCGGGCATGAGACCTTTCTAGGCTCAGAAGTGGTCTCGTCGTAGGCACCACTACATGCAAGCGTACTATAGGGGCCTCAATAATTATCTATACTATTTTTTATAGTTATACCATAAAGGACCCCAAAACCCTATTCTAATTACTCAGGCCCCTACATTAAATTTGGGGATCTGCGACACAGTCGTTGGATCATTGAAGAGCCCAGGGCTTCTCAACCGGAAGCCTCGTCTGCACTCCCTGACTCTTGAAGCCCGGAGGCCCTTCTTCGCAACAGCCACCCATGGGCTCCATAGTAGTTCCTTTTTGTGGCTTATATTTTAGGATCCTCTAAGGTAATCCCAAAAAGGAACTACTACGGAGCCCGTGGGTAAAGCGAAGCACTTCAGGCAGCTATTTTTTTTAAAGGCCAAGGAGCCGTAAATCAAAGGAAGGAAAACGTCCAGAGGAGATTTGCCAAGCCAATGTCACTCAGCCGGTGGCCATCCACGCGGCCAACCTGCGAGAGTCTCTTGGCTTTGTTCTTCCGGGGGGGTTCTTCAAGGCTGTGGGTTTAGGGTTTAGGGTTTACAAGTCTAGGGTTTAGGGTTTGGGATCTCGGAGCTGTGGTTGAGGTAGGTAGTACTGGACCATTTTACGTACCTTTGGGGCCGAGGATTTCGAGAAGGGATCCCCTTGTCAGGTCATACTCGGCCATGCTTTATGATTTAGGTTTTAAGGCCCCGACCCGGGGGCTTCTTCATTCCTTCACACCGTCACCATACCGCCCAGATTTGAAGCATTGAAGCTCTTCAAGCCCGACGTCAAACCCCAAGTATCAGTTGACAGGTTCAGCCAACAACCTGAATACAAATACTCCGGGCCTTACACCTTCCCCGAAAGGCTGCTGAAGAAGCCTAGATGGTAGCTTCAAGCAACAAGGGGCGAAAGTATCGACCCTGCAAACTAGTACTTACTAGTATTCTGATCCTTGCCATACTAGTACTCTGATCCTTTGCTAGAAAGAGCCTCAGAATAAGGCACTTTCTGAAACCCGCAAGGAAGCTTAAAACCTCAAACCTTCTAAGCCCTAAGCTTCCTAAACCCCTACACCCTAAACAGTAACCCTTAATCCTAAACCTGCCTAAACCCGAAACCCTTGAACCCTAAACCGTACCCAGAGAGCCCAATACCCCTTATATAAACAAGAAATATCCCTTAAATTATAGGGGCCTTATAGGGTCTTTTGCTTATTTAAGGGAGTACTGGGCTCTCTGGGGCCCCTATATTTCAAGGTATATTCCTTTATTTAACGGGTATTGGGCTCTCTGGGTACCCTGAGGGTCTACGTGAAGCCTCGGTCATCCCAGGCTGCAGGGCCTCCAAGCGGCCTTTTACCACGGCTGGGCCTTCCGCGCCCGGGCGGAGGGATCTGAGTCTGAGGGATTTGGGGGTTTGTGGGGGTTTGGGCTTCGGGTTCAAGGTTTAGGGGTTGGGATTTTGGGTGTTTAGGGTTGAGGTTTGGGGTTTTTGCTTTCGGTGTTTGAGGCTTCGGCTTTTGTGGTTTTGGGGCGGGGGTTCTTTGGATTGGGGTCTCGGATCTTCGTGTTTTGATCTTCTGCGCTTGGGATGTATAAAGGGTTGTGGCCCTACGGTTTTTTTTGGCTGTACGTAGTAATTTGAGGTTTCTTGGGCTTGGACCTTTTCCAGATGCAGACTCCCGAAGTTACAGAGTTTTTGTTGTAGGCCTTCGCCGCACGATGACCATTGGGGATGCAAACTCTTTTCCGGCCACGAGGAACTGGATGCATTTGTATACCTCTTATCAGAGGTTAAACTGTTAAACTCAGCGACCTCCCACACTGCTCGAATCTCCTCTCGTCGAGATGAATCCCTTCTGCCCTAGGTCCTGAACCTTTCGTGATGCTCGCAGGGGCTGCAACTAACAGCCGCCCCACTGTTGCAAATCTCATATGTGTGTTTCGTATACACATCTCAACACGCATACATTCATACTGAGATGAGGCTGCCCTCAGCCTCTGCGTGTCGCTGGCCGGCTGCCCGTTGGCCGCGGTAAGCCCCCAAGAGTGGCTGTGCTAATCGGGCACCTTGGCTACGATTAACAAAAGGGGCATGCGTGCACAGAAAACCAGCAGCAAACGCCGAGGTGGAATGTTTGTCCCAACATCGACACCACGAAAACATGGTGGTGGGAGTAGAGTAGGGAGTAGGGGGTAGGGGGTCGGGGGGTAGGTGCAGTAAGGAGTAGGATTGGGCGCAGGACTAAATGCTTTTGAAGCCTGGAGCTGAGGTAGAAAGCTCCGATTTCTTCGGAAAATTGGGTTCCGGGGAAGGTATCGGAGGATGCCCGTTTTTGCCCAAGCGTCCTCAGCATGTCATGAACACCGCGAGCCAACACCCTAAACCCGAAACCTGAAACACTGACCAACTTAACAAGGCAGGAGGAAAAGAGGTGACAAAAAAAACGAAACAACTACTTTGGAGGTTCCTTCTTACAATTATAGCATACTGGGCCCCAAAACCCTATTCTAATTATTGAGGCCCCTATACTACGGGTTTGGAGTTCGACCCTTGGGCCGCTGGTAGAGCTTCAGTCTCGAGCCTGCTGAGAAGATCTAGGGGTCCATGCTCTCCCTTCTTGGGTTTCGGTTTAGGGTTATGGGTTTAGGGTTTAGGATTTAGGGTTTAAGGGTTTAGGGTTTAGGGTTTACTATGTTACACCGTTCTGCGGTTTTTTAGTGAGAGGCTTTGTAACCAGAAGGTTTAGATGGCTTCGGGAGGGTTGTCTTGTGGTTTCATGATTTGGGGCAAGTCAGTGCAGTATCCTCTACGTGAAGAATCGGGTGACCTTGTAGATTCAGTTAGCAGTATGGTTTGCATGCGTGGTAGCTGCATCAGGCCTACATGAACCCTGAGCCCTAAACCCTAAGCCTACTCATTACGAGCCCCCGACATCAAAGCAGATGTTGCTACTATGAGCTCGACTTCCGACTGATCGCCTCGCTCCTCTCACAAGACGGCTTCGGGTGAAGCAGTATATCATAACTATTATAGTGTATTGTAATATACTATAGTAGTTACTATATACTCTCAGAGTTAGCAGACAATTATAAAATATTACAATAGGTATAATATACTTTAAACCCTAAACCCTAAACCCTAAGCCCTAAAGCCCCATGGTAGTTACTAGAAGCACGGCCAAAGCCTCGTCTGATAAGGTCCCTCCTCCGAGGCCTCTACCTGAGCCGCGGGATGTTAGCCAATCTGCCGCCGGACGGATTTAGGGTTTTAGGAGTTTAGAGTTGAGGGGTTTAGGGTTTAGGATTTCAGAGTTTAGGGTTTAGGGTTGACAGGCCTACGGATGTTTGAAAGGCTTGGCAGCTTCTTGTGACTTTCTAGGCGGAGGTTTCTTGCGGGGAAGTGCGTGTAGGAGGTTTCAGAATTTGAGCTGTTTCCAGTTCTGACGTTTTCGTCTTTGGATGGCTTTAGTTTGGTTCTGATTTGGCCAGTGCTTTTCTTGACCTCTTTTGAAGCAGTTGCTGCAGCTTCAAGTTTGCAGGACTGTTGCCTGTGCTTGCAGAACCTCCAGGATCATTCAGTTGCAACAATTTGCCGGTGCTGGGTAGGCAGTTCAAGGTTTCGCGTTCGCATGTTGGAATTTAGCAGTGCCAGCCGATGTACGTAGTTTGGTTGTGTCTTGCCGGCTGCATCGTAGCAACACACTGACGCCCGCTTCTGCAACAGTAGGGAAGATCCCACGAAGGGTTTCGCGGCATGAAGCATGTCGCTGCAGAAGTTCATGCAAGGTTCAGTGACCGTCGACTGCACTACTGGGTATTTATCTACACTTCACCACTGGTCGTGACGGCGAAGAACCGAAACTGCGTGATCCTGGTGTTCTTCGTCAGCATAGCAGCAGTTCGGCTTTGGAGATGTTCGGACCAAGCTTTGCAGCTTCTGCGTTTTGACTCGCAAGTTAAAGGGTTTAGGGTTTAGGGTTAAATCTTGCTAAATGTTTGGGGTTGAGGTTCTCGCAACGATCTCAGCCTGTCTGGCAGAACATGGCAAGGTTCTGGGCTTCGTGTCCAGGTAGGCTTGGTCCGAATGTATGGCAGAGCCAATCCCCTCCACCTTCTGTGATCCAAGAGGGTTGATCTAAACCCCACTTCTCTTAGGTCGTGATTTATTTCCAAAGCAAGTCATTCATTTGCCGCTGTTGGAAAAGCCTGGAACAACGGGTGTGCGTGCAGGAATGTGCAAGCACGGGCGCAAAAAACCTATTGGTGCTTCACCAAGGAATGAGATTGTCAAGCAGCTGTCGAGAAAGAAAGTTCGGATCGTTTACAGCACCCTCGAGGAGAACATCCAAGAGCAGGACCGGCTTTTAGCCAATCTAATATGGGGGACTTAATAATTAGCTCGACTCGGAGCACACTATCTTTTGGCTTTCAAAGCCTGAACGGCCCGGGTATCCGAATTAGTCCTGAACCCCGCAGCCCGGAGATGCTCGAAAAGCTTGACTCAACCGGGCATCCGCGGGACCCTGAATTAGAAACCTTCACCAAACGACATCCAGGAAAGAGTAGCCCACCTACCCCAAAAATGATATTGTGAAAGGTCTGGATGTGTAAAGTCTCACATCAACCCTACATCACAAGAACCCTAAACTTAACCCCAAGCAACTGACAACAAAGGCATTTGTTGAAAAACACTCCTCGCACCCTAAACCGTAAAACTTGATACTGGTATCTCCAGACCGTCAGCCCCACAAAACCTCAAACCTGAAATACTCAACACAAGAAGCCCTGAAAGCCGAAACAGCCGTAAGAGATCTAAGACAGGCGTTCGAGAGAGCCGTCAGATCAAGGCCAGTCTCGGGCTTGGGACGTAGTCGCAAGATTTAGCGTATGGGTAGTTCTCTAAATTAGGCTCCCATGTAAGGCCCTTTGTATAAGGGTGCCGTGCTATATTTGGGACCTCAAACGGTTAGAGAGCTCACCGTATAGATTACCCCCGACCTAGGGTTTACTATATCCGTTTACTAGATGCAAAGGGTTTCCTAGAGCCACAGAGCTTACTAGGATCCATAGGGTTGACTAGGATCCATGGGGTGTACTGGGATCTAAGAGGGCATAAACCCTAAACCCTAAACCTGAAAGACCCTTACTAGGATCTAAGAGTATCCCTAAACCCTAAACCCTAAACCAAAGCCCTAAACCTCGGGATCTAAGAGGGCGTAGAGTTTAGGATTTCAAGCTTCAGGGTTTTTCCCCTAGGCGCCTAAGTAGTTCCTTTCTGGGATCACCTTGTAGGATTCTAAATACAAACCCCCTAAACCCTAAACCCCTAAACCCCTAAACCCTGAACCCAATAAAAAAGGAACTACTTAGGGGCCTATGAGAAGCTTCAGAGTCGAGCCTTCGGGGTTCTCTGTGTTAGGGCTTTCAGGGACTCTTAGGGTTTTGGGGTGTAGGGGTTTTAGGGTTTAGAGGTTCAGGGTTTGGGGTTTAGGGTTTAGCGTTTAGAGGCTTTAGGGTTTGGGGCTTGGGGTTTAGAGGTTCAGGGTT
>CAJNJA010017699.1:0-10863 GCA_905231915.1 Symbiodinium necroappetens
AAAAAAAAAAAAAAAACAAACAACCATCGGACCCTGAACCACCCCTTAGCCATTAAGCCCCATACCCTCTAGCCGTTGTGCCAGTCTCACGTGTAGGATTCAAGGTTTTGCCATTTAGGGTTTAGGGCTTAGAGCTTCGGGTTTTAGGGTTGTTGTTTGAATCTTCTTTGCGGTTTGCTGTTAGGCTTTGGGAACTCCTAGATAGACGAGGCTGTCGACAATACCCCAGGCGCAATGCGGATCTCTCCACACTTAACCCCTCCAAAGACTTAAACTATGGTAAAAGTGTTTTTTTACATAAAACAACCACAGCAAAAAATCCCTTAACTATCCAACCTACCAGACCCTCGACGCCCAGAGTTGCAAGTCCGAGAAACCTTAAAGACGAAACGAACCGTAAGAAGGGCTTAAGGTTCATATACCATATAGGGTATAGGGCCCTGACTTTTACGGGTCTTTTGGTTCCTACGTAAAGGCACCTCAAGTCCTGCCAAGCGGCACCCGGAAGCCAAGAGCATATCACCCAGTCACCGAAGCAACTGAACGCCAAACCTTCAAAGTCCCACCACCCAACCATCAACCTACGAAATGAACCCTAAAAGCCTAAAAGGGGTTAAGGTTCATCTACCTTAGGTTTCATTGTTGCATAGTAGTCATAGTATAGGGGTTTATAAGGCCCGTACTTTTAAGGGTCCTTTTGGTCCTTAAGGCAACCATCAACCTCCATCACCAGTCCTAATGTAGGCCAACATTACATAAAACCGCGGCCAGCCGAATCGAGCAGTACAGGCTCACAAGGGTTTAGGGCCTAGGGCTTAGGGTTAGGGCTTAGGGTTTAGGGCTTAGGGTTTAGGGTTTAGGGCTTAGGGTTTAGGGTTTAGGGCCTAGGGTTTAGGGTTCAGGGTTCAGGGTCCATGTGCCCAAATAGATATACTTAGGCTTTAAAGTAGTCCCTATATGGGTACGAGTACTGTAGGGGTCAACGTATACTCATATGGATACATGAAATCTTAGGGTTACCACATCTGGCAGGCAACAGCTCCCAAGGTGAACGAAAGCAGGTAATGTAGGACCCTGATTAAGAAACCCTGGCCCTATAAGGCCCTTATTATCAGGATTTATATTAAGAACCCTAATAAAGATCCAGGGTTGCTTGATCAGGTTCCTACATTACAAAACAACAGGTGCTTCCTCACCAGCGCTGCTCGCGTCGCAGGCTCCGCGCGAAGCACCGAGGCGAGCGTGTGGGAGGCGTTACCCAGAGACCCCAATACCCCTTAATTAAGGAATATACCTTAACCTTAAATTATAGGGGGCTTAATATTATGAGTTAAGGTATATTCCTTAATGAAGGGGTATTGGGTTCTCTGGGTAAGGGGTGTCTCCACAAAGTCTGGCGACAATGCGTCGCCACTTACAGTGCTCCAAACATGTGCCGAGCTGTGGCCTGATGCGGCTTCGCCATGGCCTCTGAAGGTGCCTGCCCGGATGGCATTGCAGGACCAGGAAATCAAGACTTTGTCAGTGGCAACCGCAGTCGACCTCAGGCTTGGAGCTGCTCGCTCTTGCCTTCTCAGCCTGGCCGGGTAGGTTTAAGATTCGAGCCTTTTTGAGGGGACAGCCTGACTCCAAATTGGGCCTCGGCATCTGTCTTCACCTTTGCCTGTGCCCCCTCAGGCACTTTGGGCTTCTCGGCCTGGACGGGTGGTTTAGGGTTTGCAAGGCAGACCCATCAGCAGCCCGGGGCGCTGTTGCAGGGACCACAGCACTTCCGGGTCCGGCTCATCTCTTAAACGGAAACTGGAGGTGGGGAGTTTAGGGTATATAGGGATTCAATAAGGCTTCTATAACGTATATAGACCTTCTAATAAGGCTCCTACAACGGTAACTACCCACCTGAAAATGCCCTATCTTTGAGCTCTTCCACGCGGTGCTGGAGCGCTCGCTATGTCAGCCCGGACGTCTCGATCACTGGCCTCAAGGTTTTATAGGGCTTCGGGGCAAGTAGGATTTCATGTAAACCCTAAGCCCTAAGCCCCTGAACCCTTAAAACCCAAACGCTCAAGAGGGTGTATACTCCCTCATGAAGCAGGTTGGAAAGCCTCTCGGGGCCAGGACTTCTGACTTCTGTGACCGGGAAGCAGAACGGTTTCAGGCTTGCAGCTCAATTCCAACACCTGACGCCCTAAACCCTAAAATCAAGCCATAAACTTTAGACCCTAAGCCCTAAACCTAAACCCCTAAACCCTAAACCCTAAACCGTGAGTATGCCCTGCCCCAAACAAGCAGGTGCCCGCAGCAACTCCGGGATAGACGTGGTAGTCCTCCATAGCGCTTTGGGGTTTAGGAGTTTGGGGGTTTAGGGTTTAGGGTTGTGTTTTGGGGGCCTGCAACACCCCAGAGCCCATAGATCAAAAAGCCCTCGTTCTAGGCCGAACTCTTGGCCGAATGTACCACTCTTACAGGATTCTAAACTTTTGGAAAAAGAGAAACTAGTACCTGCAGGTACCCACCACTGGTTCGGGTCCGGGAGTAAGAACTAACAAGTATATACTATTGGCCCAAACCTACTTGAAGGGACTTCCTGATGGATAGCTTGTTGGGTCTAACTTGTTATAACTTACCAGATAAAATGTCGGTATTTGAACACGTCTGCTGATGGTCAACATCCTGCGATCTATTTTGCATACCACAAACTTACCGCATGATAACGGCCGATTATATGATGTGGAAAATGCAGGATACCTGCACCGTTTAACATATCCACTCCTGCGTGATCTCCGGCGGTGTCACGTACACAGGATTGATGGGGTTGTACCTCGGTGAGCCAGACGTACGCGCACCGGGGTTGCAGGCTTCGAAATGCCTTACCCATAGGCTCCTTCCTATGGTTCATATTTAGAATCCCATAATAAGGTAATCCCCAAAAGGATCTGCTAAGCAGACTATGGGTAGGGTTCCTCAGCCCGGAACCTTTCTGGGCTGAGGCTTCTAGCTGAAATCCATCTAAACTGTTTGCGTAGAGACACATTCTGCATGTATCGTATAGCTACTCTAAGACTCCAAATAGCCCCAAAGTAGGTATCATTTATAGACTTTAGACCCCAAGGTAGGTATCATTTATAGACTTTAGACCCCAAAGTAGGTACTATATTTGTATACTTGGAATCTTACGGCTACATCCCAGACCCCGGAAGTGCTCCAAAAGATACACCCCCGGAGAAGGGGCATCTCAGAATCCTCTGGGGTTAAAACGAGCCTTGTTCAAGATATCCATCTTCCGGATTCTTCTGTAGGAACCCTATTCTAGAACCCTATGATACCCCTTGAAAGGATCCCTTAAAAGAACCCGGTTAGAAAACCCGATAGCGCCCTTTAAAGGATCCTTTTAAAGGGTGGAGGATGGCTAGTACATGTCCACCCTCAGCAGAAGAGGCACGAGAGATTGAGTTGGAGCGGGAGAGAGCCTAAAAGCCCCAAACCCCTGAACCGTTCGTGGAGGGTCGGGGGACTTAGTAAGTCTACGTAGTAGGCAGCGCCCGAGAAGGGACCCTAGTTGGGGGTTCTAGGGGGTTGTGATACTTATTAGTCTACAAAACGGTTGATGATATAAATCCTGCAGTACCCATCATAAAGGAATAGATACCATAACTCCCATAGTTTAGGGTCCTTAAGCTAATGCAGGATTTCTGCCATCAACAGAATGAACGGCTTGCCAGCCCAAGGTAGATGCGGCTCCCGAGGCGCTTCCTTCAAGGGTTCCTTTCAGAGTTCCTTTGCAGGGGTACTTTTAAGGGGCTCCTTTGAAGATTAGTTGAAATGGCAAGAGTTTTCTGGATCTTATAGGGTGCTGTGAAGGTTCTGCATGGGATTTATTCCCAAAGACTCACCAAACGCCTGCAATTGAGCAATGCACCTTCAAATGTGCATCAAATCCTTAATCGCATCTTGACTCGCAGGCTATCAAGGAATATACTTGCATCTCGCAGCTAGAGGGATCCTTGCTGCATTGATTTCATATAGAATATGCTCCTGAGTTAGGGGGTTTGGGATGGTTTTGGTCTCTGGGACGTCAAAAACAAGATAAGAGCTTCCAAGATCTTTGGGCTTCTGCTTTTCAATCAGGGCTGCGATGGACTGGAACGGGGACTTTCATACCACAAACCCTAAACCCTAAACACTAAACCCCAAACCCTAAACCCTAAACCCTAAATCTCAAACCCTAAACCCCAAAACCCAAACCCTCGGTTGCGTCAAAGGAGTCGGGTTTCGGACCCCAGCAAGATTTGCATTAGCACGCAAGGTTAAAGGCTGCGCTTTAGGGTTTAGGGTTTAGAGTTTAGGACTTAGGGTTGAGGGTTTAGGATTTAGGGTTTAGGATTTAGGATTCAGGGTTTAGGGACTACTCTACGGGCAAAGAATGTACCATTTGGGTGCATGGACGTTTTGGGAAATCGCCTGAAAGCCTTCTGGACCATGGCCCTGACTGCTGAACCCCAGAGATGTCTATAAGGCTTTGAGCTGAGGGTGTACCGTTTTACTGGCTTCTTGTTACGGAATTGAAATTAAGTAATACCATAACAGGGATCTATAGTAAATAATACAAGTTTCCTGATTATGGTAGCCGAAACTATTCCCTTAACAAGGACCCAGTTTAGGGGGGTTTGGGGTATTGGGTTTTGGGGTTTTCGAGTTCAGGCTTTACATGTTTTAGGGTTGAGGGCGTGCTAAAGTTGAGTAAGGTAATACTTAGGGGCCGAGTACCTTATCCCAAAAAAGGTTAACCTTTCGAAGTTTATATAAGCCCCAAAAGGCTAAAGGTTACCTACTCAGCCCCTAAGAATATAGAGACCTCTACGCATCCTAGCGAGAACCCTCATCAAGGCTCTGATATTTCTAAGTCTAGAAAATGGGCACTTAATTGTCCCTCGACGCTCCTACGAGTAGTAGGGCTTAGGAGAATACTACCCAGAGGCTCCTTAGTAGTTCTTTTTTGGGATTACCTTATAGGAGTCTAAATATGAACCATAAAAAGGAACTACTTAGGAGCCTGTGGGTAAACCCTAAACCCGCCCAAGATCCGTGCTGGAAGTCCACCACAATTCTTTCCTCGATTGGATCCCTGCCCATCGGACGGGACATGGACGCTGCTGCAAGGTTCCGAAGAACTTAGGCTTGAGGGTCTATACCTTAAAGACGAAATGAACCCTAAAAGGGTGGTTAGGGTTTAGGGTTTAGGGGTTTAGGGGTTTAAGGGTGTAGGGGGTTAGGGTTTAGGGTTTAGGGCTCTTTAAAGACGAAATGAACCCTAAAAGGGTTTAAGGTTCATATACCATATGGGGGGGATTCATAGTATAAGAGTATAGGGCCTTTACTTTTGAGGGTCTTTTGGTCCTTAAGGTATAGGGGTTTTAGGGTCTAGGGAGTCTAGGGTTTTAGGGTTCAGGGTTGGCATGATTAGAAGTGGAAGTGTAGGGTTGAGGGTTTGGGGTTTAGGGTCTCAGCTTTGCTCGCATTGTACATATCGACGCAGACGGCCTTCTCAGTCGCTCTGCCAAGTGAGCATGTAAGGTGAATGACTATGGCGAGCTACTGCGCGAGAAAGCAGGAACGCAACAAGATGTCGACCCTGGACCCTAAACCCTAAACCTTGAACCCTAAACCCTAAACCTTAAACCTTAAACCCTAAACCCTCAAAAGTACCACAGTTCTCAAATGCCAAATCACGACAGCCCTGCGGGGAAGATACCAGAAGCCTTTTCACCCCCGGATCACTAAGGACCAAAAGACCCTGGAAAATAAGGGCCCTATACCGTTATACTATGAATACCTATATGGTATATTAACTTTGGGCCCTTTTAGGGTTCATCTCGTCCTTAAGGATCACTCTGCTGGGCCGCAATAAACCCGAAGCTTGCCACGCCTTTCTCCGCGCACCCACGACCTAAACCCTACTAAACCCTACTAAGCCCTACTAAACCCTAAACCCTAGACCCTAAACCCTTAACCCTAAACCCTAACCCTCAGACCCTGATTAATGTTGGGAACCCTTTGGCTTCACACAACAAAAGCTTTGTTACGGCCAAGAATGAGCCAGAAAAAAGCCACCAAGATCCGGCCAAGAGTGAGTCTCCAGGAGAACCCCAGCACCCACCAAACCAATCGGAAAGAAAGTTAGAGGCCCCCCGAAGAATCAGACAGGCGATTCCCTTACCCTAAGGGTCCATGTGCCTAAATCGTATATACATGAGCCCCAAAGTACCTATATAGGGGCGACTTTAAGATCTGTATATACTACAAGAGTACATGGACTCTTAGGGTTAATGGCCTGAAACATTTCTCAAAAGTAGCCATCGGAGCCCCGCTACCTGTCCCAAAGAATTCTAAGTACAGTACCTACATAGCAGCAATTAGGATTCCTATCCAGGAAATTACAATTATGGCTTGGGTAAGTAGTCCCCATATAGCTACTTAGGATCCTGTGGGTATGTAGTAAACCTATGTAATAAGATATTGGCTTTGGTTTAGGGCAAGTACACTCAAGGGTCTAATGGACAGGACCTTGAAGCCTAAATGTCGAAAACCGAAGACTTGAAAACGATGAACCCAGGTTTTGGGGTTTGGAGGGTTTTGAAGGTTTTGAGGGTTTCGGGTTGGGGGTTTTAGGGTTATGAGGGTTTAGGGGTTTAAGTAGGTGTAAGTAGAATTACAAGTACCCTGAACGGATACTTCTAACCCCACGCAACGAACTTGTTGAGTCGAGCACTCTAAACTCTACGCCCTAAACCCTGTCCCAGAGGGTCCGAGTACCCAAATAATAAGGCTTTAGGCCCCGAAATCCCTTGAAACCCTACTATTTTGGCACTTGTACCCTTAAGGTGCAAGCACGGAACACCCTTTAACCCAAAACCCTGAACCCTTTCCGCCTGTATACTCTGCCCAGGTAGATGTAGGAGATGGTCCCCCGCCCAAAGGGCAGGTACATTCGGGGCCTTGGGAGATGTGGGGGGCGAGTTTTTTGCTTTCGGATTTAGGGGGTTGGGGTCTAGGGTTTAGGGTTTAGGGTTTAGGGTGTAGGGCTTAGGGTCTAGAGTTTTGGGGTTCAGGGTTTAGGTTTAGTTAAACGTCTACCGGGAGGGCCATAACCTGCCCCTTTTCTCAAGGTGCCTAGTTTGATGGGTAGGATCTGCTCTATAGAAAAGTAGGTACCCTAACAAGGGGACAGGGTATGACCCTACGAGTACGGTTTAGCGCTTTGGGTCTAGGATAGAGGGTCTAAGAGTCTCATGAGGCTTTGTAGAGTTGAGGGTTTATTTAGGGTTTGGGTTTCAGGGTTTACTAAACTTAGGGTTTAGGTTTAGGGTTTAGGGTTTAGGGTTTTCCATGCTTTTAATGCAGGCTTAAAGGCTCCATAACAAGATCAAAAGGAGGTCTAATACGAGGGCCTGCGTGAGCAGACCAGGGCTTTGGGGTGGAGCAGACTCCCAAAGGGTCCTAAGTACCCATATTTAAAGGAGACTACAGGTGGGGAGTTTAAGGTATGTAGGGCTTCTATTAGGGCTTCTATAAGGTATATAGACCTTCTATAAGGCTCCTATAACGGTAACTACCCGCCTGAAAATGTCCTAGATATATGGGGGATACTCAGAGTAGTATAGTAAACCCCGAAACGTTGGAAACCGGATTAAGGACAAATAGTGCTGGGATTCCCTATACAGTACTCTTCAGGATTGAGGCTATTGGGTTTCCAACTTTGGGGCGTCTACTGTATGCAAATCATAAACCCTTCTTCATTGAAAAGTAAAGCACAAGCCGCTAAACTGGTCGCGCATCATGGTGACCATGACGCTGTCCGACACTTCCAGTCTTCCAACGTCCTGTATGAGGATGTGAGGATGTGACGCCCAGCGTTTCTCTTTGTCACTGTTTTGCACCACGGTGAATTGACACTTTGTGCCACTTTGTCTGCTTCCAAAAACTTCGTCAAGTCGTGCCGAACCACTGCTGCTTGCTCTGGCCCTGCACACGCTGCTGCAAGCCGTAGAGGGAAAACCTCATGCGCCATCCTCAAAAGGCAAGATGGACTTTAGTTTCCCAAGACATTTAAATTTGCATGACAGGAGCACATTGAAATGTACAAAGCCCTTCATAAATTGCTACCCAAGGGACTCATATATGGACATGTACCACATGACGCTCAAAGCGTAGTGAACCATCCGCTCAAAAAGCCAGTCTTGGAATTGGAGGCTTAGGGCTTAGGGTTTACGGTTTAGTTTAGGGATGCTTAGTTTAGGGGTTTAGGGCTTAGGGTTTAGGGCTTAAGGTTTAGGGTTTAAGGTTTAGGGATGTTTAGAGGGGTTTCCCCACCATACCGTTAAGAATTCGGGTGCCCTGGTGCCTATCACCGTCTCATGGGAAGGCCCCTATACAAAGGCGAAAGGACTCAGCTACGAAGATCCCCGAAACCACCAGGAGTTCCCCAATGAGATGCCGCACCCTACGTTACCGAGCGCGATACGAGGATCCTTACAGTCGGTTCCGGACCAGAAAGCCTATACTTTCCGAGAGCCACCAACCACTCGTGGAGTTGTTAGAGTTTAGGGTTGAAAAAAAACCTAAACCCTATAAACCCTATATAAACCCTATATAAACCCAAAACAAACCCTATAAACCCTAGAAGCCCTATAATCAGCCCTAAATGTTTAGGGAAAGCCCAAAACCTAAGGGTCCATGTACCCAAATAGATGTACTTAGGCCTTAAATTAGTCCCTATATCGGTACTTCAGGGTCAAAGTATACTCATATGGATACATGGACCCTTAGGGAAAACCGAGGGCCGCACCCCAAAACGCTGACGTCGTCGTATCTTTCGTTGGTGAAGATCTGCAGCACCTGCTTGTCACCCTCAGGGTCTAAAGGGGTTTGGGGTTTAGGGTTTTAGGGTTTAGGGTGTAGGGGTTTAAAAGTTTAGGGTTCAGGGTTTAGGGAGGGCCCAAAGGATCTAATAATCATATACTTGGGCTACGGATGGTAGTTTTGTAGGTTAGTATTCAGAAGAGTATATGATGATTAGGTACTTGGACCCTTAGGGTCAGTGCAAGCAGACTGCTGCTGTAACACCGACGCCCTAACCCCAACTCCTTAAATCCCTAAACCCCAAATCCCCTAAAAACCTGAACCCCAAAACCCCTAAACCCCAAAACCTCTAAACCCCAAAACCCCTAAACCCCAACACCCCAAAACCCCCTACACCCTAAACCGTCCCCTTCAGGGTCGAAGCGCCTAACCGTTTTAAGGCCTTAGGGGGCCCATGTCTTCATATAGTATATACTCAAGGGGCTAAACGAGAGACCCTTAAAGGGACCCTTGGGGTTATATAGGGGCTTTATGAGACTACAAAAGGGGTATATAATGGTTATAGATATATAGGCATTAGGATTAAGGGTTCCTTCTAGGGGTCCCTCCTGTTGTCCCTTGATATGCTTAGGCCTCACGGAAGTCCCTATCTAGGTTCATATAGTATAGATACGTAGGCCTTGAGGCAGTCCCTGTATAGGTTCAGATAATATATACTTAAGCCTTATGGCAGTCTATATATATATATATAGGTTCAGATAGTATATACCTTAAGGTAGTCCATATATAGGTTCATATAGTATATTCTTAGGCCTTAAGGTGGTCCATGTAAAGGTACCTTAGGGTCAAAGTATGCTCATATGGTTAATACGGTATTCATAATCCACCTCGACCTTCCGAACTCCCTTAACATTTAGGAATACCCATAGGCTCCTTAGTAGTTCCTTTTTGGATTTACCTTGCAGGATTCTAAATATGAGCCATAAAAAGGAACTGCTCAGGAGCCTATGGGTAGACCTAAAATCATGTTAGGGATCCTCTCATCATTTAACGCATATTCCTCAATGAAAGGAAAGCCGGGGGTCTGGGATACTCCCAACCTGCTAACCTAATTACACCCCAAACCCTCAACCTGTGATTGCTATTCTTAGGTTTGAGGGTTTCGATCGCGATAGCCCGAAACTCAATCGTGCAACTAATCGATGTTGGCTCTGGCGCCAGATAGGAAATCTAGACTAGGTGGATATGCAGACTCTAAAGAAAGCAGGGCTCCGAGTGTGTGCAGGGATCGTTCGAAACGTCAACAGAAACCGTGACAAATCTTTAAATTTACCCCAAGGGTCCATGTACCCAAATACATATACTTAGGTTTTAAAGTAGTCCCTATATGGGTACTTTAGGGTCAACGTAAACTCATATGGTTACATGGACCCTTAGGGTTATACCCAAGACCCGAGCCAAAAGCATCGCCGTCAACAAGTCGACCTGCTGGGAGTTCAGCGAGCAACAGAGTTCTTATTATACTAAAGAAAGAGTACCTCACGCCTATACTAAAGATGCCCGAAGTACGTACTCTAAGGTAGAGACCCCAAACCCTAAACCCTAAAACCCTACAACCCTAAAACCCTAAACCCTAAAACCGTAAATTCCTAAAAACCCTAAACCCTTAAACCCTAATTCCTAAAAACCCTAAACCCTAAAACCCTAAACCCTAAAACCCTAAAACCCTATAAACCCTAAACCCTAAAACCCTAAATTCCTAAAACCCCAAAACCCTAAAACCCTAAACACTAAAACCCTAAACCCTAAGACACTAAACCCTAAAACCCTAAATTCCTAAAAACTCTAAACCCTAGAACCCTAAACCCTAAAACCCTAAATTCCTAAAAACCCTAAACCCTAAAACCCTAAACCCTAAAACCCTAAACTCTAAAACCCTAAAACCCTATAAACCAACACAAGCCCGCTGGGGCCTTGAAGTCGAGACCCTCGTCCATCACGATGAAA
>CAJNJA010017700.1:0-10863 GCA_905231915.1 Symbiodinium necroappetens
CGCGAAGTGTGGAAGTGCAGGTCACAGCTGCAAGACTGTACCAGGGAAGTGTGCCAGAAGTGTTACATCTTGACAAAAACAACAGCAACAACAACAACAACAACACCAGTAACAACAGCAACAACACCAACAGCAACAACACCAACAGCGACATCAACAGCGACAGCAGCAGCAGCAGCAACAACAACAACAACGACAACAACGACAACAACCGCAACAACAACAACAACGACAACACCAACGACAACAGCAACAACAACACCAACAACAACTGCAACAACAACAACAACAACTACTACTACTACATCTGCAACAACAACAACAAGAACAACAACAACTGCAACAACAACAACAACAATAACAACAACAACCACTGCAGCGACTAGGACGACAGCGACAACAACGCCTACAATTGCATTTGCAACGACAGTAATAACTTGTTCGCGAAACATGCCCCTAAGTTGGATTGTCCGACAGGCTACTCCAACACACTTTCCCAAGGCAGACAATCAGGAAGCCAAATTTGGGACATCAAGCCCCGAGCCTCTAAATAGGTTGATGACCCTATCGATGCGTTCGCAGTCCACGGGGCTCCAGGCCGAGAGTCGGGAGCATCAACTTAGGGCTTTTGTTGTTGATTTAGGTTTTCTCTTATTGGTGTAGGGTTTGTTGGGGATGGATGTAGGGTTTTGGGGCTTTCTGCGTCGGGTTTGCAGGCTGAAAGGGGGTTCATTGTTGGTTGCGGGGTGTAAGCTTGGGCTTTAGGGTTCGGTGTTGATGGGTTTAGGCTTCAGGGTTGTCTTCGTGTAGGGCTCCTGGTTTAGGCTGTATGTAGGCGTGTAGGCTGTAGGAGTTGTGGGCGGTTTGTGGCCTTGTAGGGCTGTTTGCTTCGAGGGGTTGTTTCCTCTTGTGTTGCGGTGACTGCGTGGGTTAATTAATATAGGGGCCTTAATCATTACCCGTACTATTTTGGGGGGTTTCTTAGTATAATTAATGATAATATAACAAACCCACAACCCCATTCAAATCATTAAGGCCCCTACATTAACCCGACTCCAGGATGATTCGAAACCCGACTCGGGATCCGCGGCGCAGGGTTTAGATATCCTGGTAGAGGGTTCATGGGTTCAGTGGTTGATGGCTTCAGTCAAGGTTAAGCTTTGAGGTACTGTTGATGATACAAATCCTGCATTACCTTAAGGACCCTAAACTATGGGAATTATGGTATATTCCTTATTATGGGTAATGCAGGATTTATACCATCAACCGTAGTTGGGGGTTTGGGGCGATTTCAGGGATTGGGATTCATGTGGGTATAGGATGCTGCCAACTCCATCTGAGTAGATAACCCTCAGCTTTTTGGGGTACAATAACCCGCTATGCACATACATATATACATATATACACATCTACAATGACACAGATAATCCCAAGACTTAATTTTGTTTTTCGAGGCTACTGGACAGGTAAACCTTCTTGCGTGAGGCATGTGGGGCACGCTCGCGGCAGCAATCTTTGACTGGGGGAGTCTCGACAGAATTGGTGGGAAACCCTAAACCCCAAGCCCTCAACCCTAAACCCCAAACCCCAAGCCCTAAACCCTAAACCCCAAACCCCAAGCCCTAAACCCTTTGTTTGTCGAACCTGAGCCGAGTATTCAGAATATTCCAGGCCCAGGCCTTGATTTAGGGTTCAAGGTTTAGGGCTTAGAAGTTCAAGGTTCAGGGCTGAGGGCTTAGAAGTTCAAGTTTCAGGGTTTAGGGTTTAGGACTTATAGGGCTTTGGGTTTAGCGCTTAGGGTTTAGGCTTTAGGGTTTAGGGTTTGGGGAAGGTCTTAAAGCTTGAGCCCCAAGCCAGGGGCTGCACGCCCCAGGCATCTGGGGTAAATGTAGCCCTTCCGGCCCGCAGACACTGATCCGAGGGTTTATGGCCCAGAATGAATACGTATAATGTGACTTCTAGGACCCTAAACACTAAACCCTAGAGTCCGTTGTTCAAGAACCCCTGCGACTGACTTCCTTGCATCCTGATCCCGAATTGCGCAACCGGCAGGATCATCCTGGCAGGTCCTCCTATTATCATATTATTTTCGGTTTTTATAGTTATTATCATTGTAAAATTATTATTAATACTATTATTATTCCTATTCTTATTATTGTTATTATTACTATTTTTATTATAAATATTATTTCTCTCCGCGATCCCGATCTAGTTGCCGCTACTTTAAATCCTGTCTCTGTGGCAGTTTGTTAAACAAGTGACCTTGAGATGCTAAGATCCTCGTGTTGCAAGTATCCCTAAAAAGTACACCCCTAACTCACTGCAGCTCCTACCTTGGTCTTATTGTAGTCTCACCTTCTGAACCCACTTGCCATGGCCCAAATTACCCAGTTAAAACCTCAAAAGACCCAAAAGGGGCGGCCGTGATGATTCTGCAGGGATGATTGTTATGGGTTTCTTGTTTAGGAATGTTTAGGGCAAAGAGTTTCGGGCTGGTACTGATGTGATGTCAATGTTTTTCTGACGAGAAACGAACGCCAAGCATATCTGCAATACCAAAACAACAGTGCTTCGAAGAGGAACGAGCACCCAATAATAAGGTACTTTGGTTGCAGATAGTAGATATCTAGGTTAATGTTTGGGAGAGTACATGATTATTAGGTACTTGGACCCTTAGGGCTCAACCTAAACCATGATCTTTATGTTCTTCGCCTTCTGAGTGTGTCTTCCGTGAGGCGAAGCATGGATCAGTATCATGGCTGGAGCGGATTTTCCTGCTTCTTGTCGAAACTTTCAATCAGCTTCTATAGTGGTTCTCTAGGTTTTTGGATTGTAAGAGGGTTCTGCACCGGTTCATATGGCACGTTCTTTGGTATCCCTTGGTTTGGGCTTGGGCTGGAAATCCACACAGAACGGGTCCCGAAAGCCTCAGGGGGAGTGAATACGTGAGTGTTTTCGATGGTTGCATGGTTCGTTGATGTTTCTCTCGGCTTCTGAGTGCGTGGCGTCAGCTCCTAGCTACACTGGCGCCTACCGGCTTAGCGTGTATGGAGTACGTATGGAAACTTCGCAACTTAAGGGACACCTTATTTCAGGAAGTAGCCTACTATTCAGGTTTTACGGAACCCTAAACATTAAATCCTTACCGTTCTGTTTTCGGGCATGTTGTCCTTGGTCCATCGGTCCGAATCCCCAATTCTCCGTCTTTCGTGAGCTTGTCCCCTTACAGCGATTTTAGTATGGGGCGAAGGTGAAGTGTTGTCACGGGCGCTTTTTTCGGCAAGCTCGACAGCCACTCTTAATCCAAAAACTCCAAGCCCAAAAACTCACCCACAACTCTTGAACAAGTGCTATATATCAACCCCCCAACCCTAAAAAGTAAGGTCTTGAAGCAACCGAGTTTGTCACTTCGTTGCCTGGTGGTCAACATGCAAAGCACTTCGGCACGAGTGCAAGGTAGGAAGCAGACAGCAAAGAAAGCCCAAGATCTAGGAGTTGATGTAGAGTTTTGAACTCATAATCAGTACAGAAATCCTCCCCGTGCGCGATATGACTACCCGAAAAAATTCCGCTGCTCCCTTATTCAGGCCCCCGCATTATATAAGTAAGTGAGGTTTGCATGTTGAATCGTGGTCACTTTCGGGCGCTAAGCAGTTGAGGCGTCGCAGGCGATGACGGCGAATGCCTCCAAGGGGCTGGCGCTGATGGGATTGGTGCCAATGTCCTTCAGATTGTGCCTGAGCCAAACCCCCCAAACCCCGAAAATCCCTAAGCCCCTAAATCTCTCAAACCCCTAAAGCAAGCCGGAGAAGTCAGGGGGCCTTCAGGGTCCATTTTTTTTTAGTGGTGGGGGGGGGGGGGGGGGAAGTAGGAAGTACGTATGTTGAAGGTTCTCAGTATATTCGTGGGCACGTAGCGGTCAAACTCATTAGTGTGGCTAGGCCTTTGCCACCCATCGGCCGCAATCAGAAATCTGTTGCGGGCTTGGCTGGGTAATATGAAGGTCTGAACCATTAATCAGCATTGACATTCCCTTATATGATGTCGTCTGACATTGTATCCCTGCGGTGTGGAAGATCTAGGCTATCACCCAAGATGTCACTTGTCGGAAGATTCAAGGATCCCTCCTTTCGACCCACAGTAAGTAGTAGGATCCTGATTAGAGCGACCCCGCCTCTGAGAACTCATCCCCCCCCCATTTTCTGTATGGAGCCTGAGGACCCTAAACCCTAAAACCCCGGGATCTGGTCCTGAGGTGCTTGTGAGCCTCTGGACAATCCTGTGGTCTTTGCTCATTTTCCTGCCGCCACTTGGCTTATGAGTTCAGCGATGCTTGTCCCGGGAATGCAAACACAGGTCCCTTAATACCCAAAACGCAAAACCCTAAGGATCTACAAAAGCACAGCTCCCCAAAACCGAATCCTACCAGTCCTCTTCTGAGCTACTCTTCAATGCTTCACGGATTTTGCATGCTTCAACATCTGTTTCGTAAGCATTTTAGGGTTTAGCCTCTTCATTAGACAGAGGCCTTCATCGCCAGAAAGCGTTAAAGTACGAGCTGGGGAACCCCTAAAGCCGAAAGCCCCTCGCCTGGAACGCTGAAGCCCTGAGGCCTGAAACTGAACTCCCACGGCCCAAAATCCCAGGGCCCTTTGAGGTTTAGGGCTTAGGGTTTATAGGGTTCAGAGTTACCAGCACCCGAAGCCCCCAAATAAGAGAGCTAGGGCTCCTTAAATTAAGAGGGTTTCTTTGTGTAAGTCCTGAAGAAGGCAGGTGTTCCCAGGTACATCCTGAACCTCAGGCTGTAACTAAGCCCGCAAAGCCTGTTCTTAGACGCAGCCTGAAGAAATACTAAAGTAAAGCCTATTCCTTAGACTCCCTTACTATCATTATATGGAAATGTGCCCAAAAGCCCCGTCCTGCTTATTATGGTCTTCGGTATCATAGAACCCTTAATAGTAGCCCTGACCACCCTAGTCTAATTTCTAAGGCCTTTCTATAAGCCCTCCAGATGATTTCAGGCTGCGCTTCTCCGGGAAGCTGACTGTGTCCGACGAGATCCAGCTGCAGGCCCACCTGAGCCTAGGGTTAAGGGTTTAGGGTTGAGGGGGCGCAGGTTATGAAAAGTAGGGCGTAGGGCTTAGGGTCACTGTCGGAACAAGCTCTGACGCCTCTTAGAAGTTTCTGTTCGTTGGCCTCTGCTCGTTCGTGAAGACCTAATTTCTGGGACGAGTAGTTCTTGTCTAGGTGTTTCTGCTCAGTATAGGGTTATGGCATTGTGATAATTGCCGGGTGGAGGTTTGCAGGCACCCGTGCATGGGTTGGGGTGCCTAAGGCGCGTAAGGCGGACAGGCGTGCACGCTTTTTGTGCACCTTGTTGAGGGTTGGGGCTTACCGGTGTAGGGCAAGTGTTCGTGAGCTGCGGGCTTTGGGTCTTACTTGATGCAACCTTGGGTTGCCCTAAACCCTAAACCCAAAGCCCTGAACCCTAAACCCTCACCCCCGCTTATGGTCTTTGTCTGGCTGTACGCAGTCCCTGACACAAACACAACCCAGACCCTTAACCACCGCGTCCTGGGAGCAAGGTACACTGAACCCTGGACCCCCAAACCCCCAAGCCGCAAACCCCGAAACCCCGAAGCCCAAAACCCCGAAACCCGAAACCCCTAAATCCCCTAAATACCCTAAGCCATAAACCCAAGCAGGAACCCAGAGAAGTTCGGGTTGAATGAGGCCTACTCCTAGAATGGAAACTCCAGAACTTTGAGTGGCGTTTGGGGATTTTTGGTGGGAAGGAATTCCCCTGTCCCTTGACCTTGCAGTGCTAAGGGTCCGAGGAGGATGATACTCCAAGTTTCTGACAATCCCTAAACCCCTAAACACCCAACCCCTAAGCCCCTACTTTCTGCATGCCCTACAGCCACAGACCTTGGTCTTGGGTTGCAGGGTCTAGTCCAACCTCCCCAAAACCGAAGCCTTCAACCCTAAACCCCCAAAATCCACACCTTACTCTAACTCCCCCCTTATTCTAACTCCCCCAAACCCAACACGAAGTCCTGAACCCGAATTTCCCCTAGCTACCCTTACCCTAAGCCCTAAACCCTAAACCTCTAAACCCCGAAACCTTAAACCCCAAAGGGCATGGATTCGGCGAAGCATACGCCCAGTGGCGCATACGCGATGCAAATGGAGCCTCAGCTGAGGGATGCATGGTTTTGGCCTCGGGGTCTAGGAGTCTAGGGCTTCATAGGGCCCATATATGTGGTTTTTCAATAACATGTGTATATATATATAATTACATTTGTATGTGTGTGTATATATATATATACGCACACACTATTCATAGGATTGAGGAAGTAGGGTTTACAGGGTTACGGGGTTTAGAGGGGTTTTGGCGCAAAGAGATCTTGCAGGGTGTCGGGTTTGAAACGTGAAGCGCGAGCTGAGCAACACTTTTTCTGCGGGCAGAAAACGCTTGATTGGCGTGGGTTTAAAGGTTTTGCAAGGTTTCAGTCTACGGCTTATTCTGTTTCTGGGTCTTGTAGCGTTTAGGGTAAGGTCTGAGGGCATTAGTAATGGCATTAGGGCTTGGAACCTGGAGCCATAGTGCTAGTTTCCTCCAGGCAGGAAGGACGCATAGTTTGCGGGTTTGGGCCAAGTAGCGATACCATACATTGCGTTCGGGGCAGTTTGGAACCTTGGCCGTAGTTGCGGGAGGAAGAACTACAGTCGTAACACTATTCCCTCATAGTCTGTGTATAATTCTACAAGACCCTATGCCCTAAACCCCAAACCCACATACCAATATCACATACCCCCTAAACCCCTAAACCGCAAGACCCCAAAACCCTTAAGGACCCTAAACTATGGGAATCATGTTATGTTCCTTATTGGTGACGACGCCTGGTGCGGGACCGGCGCTTCCTGCTTCGGACGGATGATGCTGCGCATAGGGGGGTGGAGGAGGGGGGGGTAATAACGTTCTTTGTTTCACGTCCTTTCTTTTGCTTTCTGTAACCCTCGTCGTTCAGCAGTGTGTCAGGAGATACTTTGCTAGTCAGTCATCATGCTCGCATGTTCATGGATGGCATGGTGCTGCACGATGTTTGCATGGGGATGGTGGTGCTGGATGATGCGCATTGTCATGGATGCATGGTGCTGCATGATGTTGGTGCTGCATGATGCTTGCATGGGGATGGCGGTGCTGGATGATGCTACTGGGTTTACGCATTTCGGATGTCGGGGGTAACTTCCTGGTGTTGTTCCAGGTGCCTCGACGGCAAGGCATTGTCGCAGCTGTGCAGTTCCGTCTTGGCTGTTACACGTACAGGGAGCTAGCCTACACAGACATCTTGAAAGGAAAGGTAAGCTTCTCATTAGTCTAGGTTGCTTACAGCTAAAACAAGCGGGATCGGACAGTTCCCCCTCGTGCGTTCGATGAGTCCATGGTTGGCCGTCGCCGTGGCATCCGTCCTGGTTCTACGCCTGGCATGAGTGGCGCTGCCAATCTGGATGCACTTGAAGGCATCGATACCCAAGCAGCTTTCTAACAGAAAACGCGATGGCAACCATCGTGAAGCCAATGCCGAGCGCATGTGGACGTATATCCGGCAGTTTCAATTCCGCCGCATGAATGCGGATGCATACAACGCATTGGCAAAGCTGTGCTCAGCTGCCAACAGCTGAAGTTTCGCAAACGCAGGGCGCCAAAACGTGCGCTTCGCTGTGGTTTCAGCACCATTGTCTCTTGTTTAAGGACACTGTTACACACTTTCGGCCCTTCCTACGCAGCACTTTTCAATGAAGAATATGCATTTTCCCTGGGTTTTGCAGCAATCCTACTGTCTCTAGAGGCGTCAAACGCCGGTCACGTACCAGGCGTCGTTACCTCCTTATTATGGGCCAAACCCCAAAGCCCTATAACAATTGCCAAGGCCCCTACATGACCCCGAAGCCCTCCAGGCCCAAGCCCAGGCTCGATGCCTGAGTGTGTAATACACGGGGCCTTATGTAAGTACCTCCACTGTTTTGGGGTTTAGGGTCTAGGGTTTAGGGTGAAGGGTTTATAGGGTTTAGTTACTTATACTGTTTTGGGGGGTTTCTTATTATAGTTACCTAAACCGTGTTGGGGTTCCTTATTGTAATTACGTGTTCTGTTTTGGGGGCTCCTTATTGTTTTGGGGTTCCTTATGTAATTTCCTTACTATACATTATAGCATATAGTGTACACCCAAGCAACTGAACAAGTAGGAATCTTGCTTCCATCTCTCCCAGACGTAGGAATCTTGTTGCCCGACAAGAACCCAAACACACAGAGTCCTCGGGTTCTTCTATGTTTGTAACTTAGTCGGTGCCCTGTTGCCAGAGGCACATTATCTATAAGCATAGGAACAAAACAGTATGGGGTTTCTGAATAAGGATACCTCCGTATACCCTAAACCCTAAGCCCTACATATATATATATATAGCCCCCAGGATCCTGAATGTAGGGACGCTCTAACTTTTTGGGAGCCCCCAAATATCAGGGGACCTATATAGACTTATGATAAGAGTGAGATCCTACCCCGAAAAGAGCACGTATTCGCCTGTGGCTCCAAGGCTACACCGGAAATCTACACTTCGGAGGTGCTCGAAGTGCTTGGCTACATGCAAAGTCATAAACGCAAACTTTCAAACCCCCTAAACCCCAAACCTCAAATTCCCCAAACCCTAAACTCCATAAAAGACCCTAATTAATGCTCTAAGGATGGGGGACAGTTCAATGGGAACTGATCATATCCAGGCCAAAGGTCTTGAGAGCAAACGACCTCAGCTCTATGACATGTAGAGTAGAGACCTCTTCTCCTTATCGTTCCTCGAAGGGTCCCCGTGAGGCGTTCTATAGGGGTAAAATGGGTTTTAGTATAGGGGCTCGATTAAAAATTAAAATATTCTCCCTTTGGGTTCCTTGCAAAAGAAAGGGAGGATATCATACCCAGAAGGGGCTAATGTAGTCCAACATGGTTGTCTATTTCAATCCCATGATTGCAAGGGCTCTGAGGGCTCATCAGTTTCAGGGGCAAGCTGCCCATAGGCTCCAAAGTAGTTCCTTTTTGGGATTACCTTGTAGGATCCTAAATATAAAGCACAAAAAAAGAACTAATTACAATGGAGCCTATGGGTAGAGGGTATGACTTGCAAAGCTGGGCCTCATCTTGCAAGGCCGAAAAACCCTAAACCCTGACATCCTGCATTACCTTAAGGACCCTAAACTGTGGGAATTATGGTATATTCCCTATCATGGGTTTTTATACCATCAACCGTACTATAGGGGTCAGGCTTTAGGAGTTAGCGTGTAGTGAATAAGGATATAATGCGAGTGTTCTTGGGGCTCCTTCGTCTCAGCACCCGGTAAACCCTACCATGATAGAGGCTCCTAGATTTCTCATCGATACATCGCTATAGTTGCCCTTATATCAGTTCGAAACTCCGATTGCATGCCGGTGGTAGGTAGAGTGGCAGTGTCACAACATCAACTGTATCCAGCATTGCTAGCTCAGCCGGCTCAACGTCGATCATGGCACTTATGCGTGCCTGCCTTCACCAAAAGCCTCACTAACCTCAGAGGAGCTCGCGGTCGATGCCTGAAAGACCTGAGTCTTCCTGGCCGGCAGGTATCGGCCGCTTGCGACCACCTAAATGGGAAGACAGTCTCGGTGATCTTTCCACACATGTCGCACTGTGATGTGGACATTTGGGAGCACGGCTGATTCGGCTCCGGCAGGGCTCCGGGTCACTGTAGATGTCCGAGAAGGCCGATCCCACCACCTGCATTTTGCAAATGGGTCTCTGTGGCGAGAGACAGGTTATCCCTGTTGAACTCCTTGGCATCCTACAGGAGGTGGCCTGCCACGACGCCGTGCCGCAAGAACTTTGGATCGTCAGGTCGTCTTCGTCATCAAAGCCGTGTCGCTGTAATCGTTGGGCTATGGCAATCAATCGGTCTGTTCGCAACTCACCAGCCGTAGCCCAATCCGAAGCATATATCCCACACCCCAGTTGCTGGAAGCCTATCAGGCCCCCAAAACCCTCGACTTCAACACGGACCGTGTGAGAAGACCTCAGACGTGAAGTCGCAGCCAGCAGACATATCCGACCCTTTCATCCTCGAGAGCAGCTTGCTTCAAAGCCTTCCTGGACCCTACAGAACCTACTTTTTCAGGGATCCTTATTATGAGTTCCTTATATAGGTCCTTAAAACGGTAGGTTCTTCGGGGTTTAAGGTTGAGCCTACAAAACACGACCCAAACTAAGCCCTTTCTTCAGATGAACTGACAGCCTCAGCTTGTGCTTTCTCTTTGCAGGTGACTCCGATCACCAAACTCGAACACCTGCAATAAGGTGCCACCATCCAAAGGTCGGGCTCCCATACGCCGGGTTTTGGGTTCCATCCATAGATAAAACTCAAGACCCTCCAAGTACCCTCAAACAGGGGTATATGGTCCCAAATTAAAGGGTATNNNNGGTAGATGGAGGGTCTAGGTAAATTCAGGTCCCAACAAAGCACCTGGATTGAGACCATTGACACCTTCTCCTCTGCAGCTATGTTCCCCAAAATGAAGCCATATCTAGGTGCTGTTGGGGGCTTCCGCAAGAAGGGGTACTTGTATGTAAGGGGTTTCTAGAAGGTTTCACAACGGTTCCGCTTGGCTCGGTTTCGGGTTTGTTTAGCATTTGGCTTTAGGGTTTGGGGCTTAAGTGGCTTCGGGTGCAGATCACCTGTTGTCCTCATAATCCGGGTTCCGGATCTTATTCTGTGTCCATGTCAGGATCCCGCACTGAAACTCCCAATATCTCCAACCCTGAACACCCAAACCCCAAACC
>CAJNJA010017701.1:0-10862 GCA_905231915.1 Symbiodinium necroappetens
AAAGCATGGCTACGAGAAGCCGATCCTTGCCCCAGCTCGGCTCAGCGCTGCCGGCGGTGAAGCTCTTCCTGCAGCCTGGCTGCCAAGTCGTCCTCCCCAAACTGCTGGGCTGCCCAAAGTGACATGCGCAACTCTTCCGGTGCAAGTTTGCTGATGATGGGACGGATGCGCACTATCAGCGGTGGTGCCAAAACACGAACGTCAGGCGACACATCTTGGAGCTTCGCAGCTGCCCACAAGCAGTTGGACAAATCCTGAGGATTCATGTTCTCAACCTTGTCCGCTATTCGCTTTGCGAGAGCTGGCACGGCATTCAGCACCTCTGGCGATGCATCTTGGAGCTTCGCAGCCGCCCACAGGCTGTTGGACAGGTCCTGAGGGATCATCTCCTTCACCATGAGCGGTATCCGCTTTGCGACCGCTGGCACGGCCTCCAGCACCTCTGGCGATGCATCTTGGAGCGTTGCAGCTGCCCAAAGGCAGTTGGACAACGCTTGAGGGATCATGTCTTCAACCTTGTCCGGTATGCGCTTTGCAAGAGCTGACACAGCATCCAGCACCTCTGGTGATGCATCTTGGAGCTTCGCAGCTGCCCAAAGGCAGTTGGACAACGCTTGCGGAACCATGTCTTCCACCTTGTCCGGTATGCGCGTTGCAAGAGCTGACACGGCATCCAGCACCTCTGGCGATGCATCTTGGAGCTTCACCGCTGCCAGCATGCTGTTAGACATCTCTTGAGCCTTCATGCCACGAGCTTTCGCTCCAACAGCTCTGCAAAGCTTTGGCAGCACCTGCGCCATGTGCCTTTCAATCTCCTCGTAAAGCTCGCCCACCGAGTAGAAAACATTGGCCGCTTCTCGCGGTGGCAGCAAATCGTCCTGGAGCACCTTATGCAAGCGGGCTGACAGCTTGGCCCACACTGGGCTCGCCGCATCCGCGTTGCGAAACTGGCGCCTCTTCCTGAATCTGGCAAGCGTGGTCCAGGCCGCAGACATGTGGAAGTGGTTGAAGAGGTTGGCATCCACCAAAGGCTTCTCCAGAAGCGCCAACAACTCCGAAGCCGAGCCGGCCTTCGTGATTTGCGCTGTCAGCCGCTTGGCCTCACCTTCTGAGTTGCGATCCGGAGCTGGTCGCCTTCGCTCCCGGACTCTACGAGGAAGTCGGCTTGCGGATCTTCGGCCGCCACACGTCACAGCGGCTTTCCACGAGGGCAGTTGCAGGCACCTGTTTCCCGCCGTGCCGCAGAAGTTGTGCCCTGGGCCTTCGCAGAACCAGCACATTAATGCCAAAAGCGTGGCCACAACCGTCCACCGGCTAACCGATCCCTTCCTCATGGTGGAACTCATGGGCTTCCTTCTGTCCAGGCAAACAGCGGCCATCATGAAGCCGCCGGAGAGCACAGGCAATTCTCCCAGTTCTAAAAAGCACGCGAGCTAAAAAGAGCAGCCTCTGCATCTTACATCACAGAGTATAGGCATGCTACCTGCTACATCATCTCAATACCGCCCTGATCACATGAGTAGCATCTCGAACCCGGTGACATTGGTGTGTATACAGATCGTTTAGAAAGGATGACATACCGATGTCGGAGTCCAAAAAAGCTCGACACCCCCCGGACCGCGTCCCCAGAAGCCCAGCACGAACTACGGCTCTCGAAGTTTCAGAGTCTGAATGCTACAACCCGCCAAGCTGCTGACATCTCACATTAAGCGACTCCCTCAAGAAGCAACCTCAGCTTCAGCTTTCCGATACAGACTGAACATGGGGTTCTTCAGCACTTTAGCAACGTGCTGCTGTGATAAACAAATACAGCCACGGAGCCCAATACAGGATCCCCTTGAATCAACACCTGTGCCAACCAACCATGCCTCTTGGAAAGGAGCCGGACGTCGTCGAGTCTCGCGGCTGTGCTGAGCACCTCCACGACGGCAAAAGTGTCGGTGTCTACGGTTTGCTGAGTTGACCGGTGAAGTTGTGATAAATAGACGGATTGAAGTTTGCAAATGAAGGGTTTGGAATTGGCACTGAATTCTTGGTGTGCGACGCTCAAAAAAGCCTATTCACGACCTGACTCGTCGAAAGCCCTATGAACTTTCCGAGTTTCTTCGAGCAGGCACAGCTATCCAAAGACAACTTGCGAATACCTGCTTTCAAATTTCTGATCTCGAGACGCCCTACTGTGTTATGACTATGATGCTTCCATTGCAATATTTGCTATCGAGCTCCGGTGGTTGCAGTTGGGGCCAGGCACTCTTCAAGTCATCGAGCTTGCATCTTTCGACTTATCATGCTTCTGAGTCTGAGATTTCTTCTCGATTCCCCGACATTTCAAGAACGTTGCAGCCAGCCCCAAGGACAAATAAAGCCTGGTCTGAACTTTTGCCATCCACAAAAAGCATCTCATGGGCCTCATGGCCGCGGCAGAAACGGAAACTCCCCTCACACCCTTGCACTCAAGACCCCGACGTGCTCCCGGAGGGCACAGGGCAGGGTCGGGGTGCAAGTGCATGGAGGAGCGAACGCGTCCGCTGCGGACCTTCGAGGCTGCATGGCAACCCCAAACATTCGGTCCAATGAACCTCACGCGTCGGACCATCGACACCTCGTTGTGGACACACAGACCTGGCACTCTATGAACTATATGCACCTTCAAAAACTTGCGTGCGAAGAACGCCTTCAAGTGATTGGATCCTCACGACAGGCAGGCTCAGCACTGCCGCCGGTGGAGTTCTGCTTGCAACTTGGCCGCCAACTCCTCGTCCCCAAATCGCCGGGCGGCCTTGAGTGACATGTGCAGCCCTTCTGGCGCCAATTTGTTGATTTGCGGAAGGATGCGCTCACTGAGTTGTAGAGCCAGGGCCAACATGTCGGGCGATGCATCTTTGAGCTCTCCGGCTGCCCAGAAGCTGTTGCATAATCCTTGCAAGTCCATCATGCCGATGGTCATTTGCATGCGCTGCACGATGCCTGGCACCGTGCTTAGAACTGCCGGTGCTGAATCTCGAAGCTTCGCAGCTGCCCACAGGCTGTTGGACATTGCTTGAGGATCCATGTCTTCCACCTTGTCCGGTATGCGCTTTGCAAGCGCTGGCACGGCCTCCAGCACCTCTGCCGATGCATCTTGGAGCTTCGCAGCTGCCCACAGGCAGTTGGACAACGCTTGAGGAACCATGTCTTCCACCTTGTCCGGTATGCGCTTTGCAAGAGCTGGCACGGCATCCAGCACCTCTGGCGATGCATCTTGGAGCTTCGCAGCTGCCCACAGGCTGTTGGACAACTCTTGAGGATTCATGTTCTCAACCTTGTCCGGTATTCGCTTGGCAAGAGCTAGCACGGCCTCCAGCACCTCTGGCGATGCATCTTGGAGCTTCGCAGCTGCCCACAGGCTGTTGGACAAGTGTTGAGGAATCATCTCCTCAACCTTGTCCGGTATGCGCTTTGCGATGGCTGGCACGGCACTCAGCACTTCCGGCGAAGCATCTTGGAGCTTCACCGCTGCAAGCATGCAGTTGGAAATCTCTTGAGGTTTCATCTCCTCAACCTTGTCCGGTATTCGCTTTGCAAGCGCTGGCACGGCATCCAGCAGCTTTGGCGATTCGTCTTGCAGTTCGGCTGCTGCCCACATGCAATTGGCGACTCCTTGAGGGTCAAGTTCCTTCGCTTTGTGCTTTATGCGAGCTGCAAACACTGGTGTGACAGCCAACATGTCAGGTGATACACCACGGAGAACCTTCTTGAACCTGGCGAGCTTCGTAATGGCTGCAGAGATGTGGTACTCGTTGAAGATCTCGCTGTTCACATGTTCGCCCAAGAGCTTCAGCAGCTCGGTGGCTGAGGTCGTCTTCTTGATCCGACTCGTTAGAACTCTCACATCCCTCTCCACGTTCGGAAAGTTGGGGGCCTGGCGCCTCCGCTCCCGGACGTGCCGCTCGATCTTGCTCACGGGCCTGTGGCACCCAGCCCTCGAAGTCGTGCCGAGCAAGACCACTCCAGGAGCAGGTGTTCCCGAAAGTGTCGCAGCACAGGGGCTGAATCTAGGGAGGATGAGACAGAAACCTGCCGACAGCAAGGCGAACAACAACTCGCATCGGCCGGCTGGCCATCGACCCGGTCGAGCGAACTTCCCAGCCGTTCCCTTGCGTGCCATCATGCTCTAAAGTAAAAGGTACACTCGTGACCTAGAGCCGATTCGAGCTCGAAGGGCAGCTGCCAGCATCTCAAGTTATATGGCTTCCAAAAATATCACACAAAGCCGAGCTAGTGACTAATCTATCCTGTGCGGAGACTGGTGGCAACGCGCTGTGCCTCTGCCAGCGTTGCAGATCGGGGCGAGCCGGTGCCGGAGCGCCTCGAAGCGGAAGTAGCGACTAATTTGGATTTAGCTCGATCGAAGCAGCTTCTTGACACACGAGACCCCGGCCCACGAAACACCGATCGAGTTCCCTCAGATCAACTTCCATGCGACAATGCCCATTTGTCAAGACTTGCAAGCACGCCGAACCTTCCAAGATACGACGCTAATCGCTGATCCGAACCTCAGTATTTTCTGTGCCAAAAAACTCTATCCTATTGCCTATCATCGAACTCAAACCTCGGGGGGCGGCCGTGCAAATGCCCTCGTGCCAGCTGTTCCGCACTTTCTCTTCGCGGGCCTGGCTGCAAGTCTGCGGGCTCTCAGCTTGAGGAAATGCAAAACCCCCACATCAGTGAATTTCTGCATGGGTCCCTGAGTGACATTGTCTCGATTCCAGTTCTTATAACGAGAACCTGAACACCTCCCTCTGGAAACTCTTCAATCACATCCCCGGTTCATCTTCCAACAGCCGAAATCCGAAAAGCCGACCCCAAAGAAAATCCACCGATGGTTCAGGCCACGGATTGCGGACAGAGGGTGCCAATGTTACTCTTGGTTTCGGATTCCGGAGTTGCCGGACGACATGGTCGATGAAGGCGTTTTCAGGTTCAGCTTCGGAGTTCAAGGCATGCACCGTGTAAGAAGTGTCCTCACAACGAGAAGGACTTACTGCAAGCTCTCATGAAAGCTTAGAACTGGGCCACAAAATCCTCACCGGCCGCTCTCATCAGCCAGAACTCTTCCAGAAGCTTGCGACTTCTCATTAATCTAGACGGGGCCCATGCTTAAGACGAGTCAGCTTCTTCTCACTCCGTCTTGGAATCAGACTTGCCGTGTCATCGAGTTTAAGCATGAGGGGTAAAAGTGATTCGAGCGATAAGCTCCAAGTCGCCAGAGAAGGTTCACACAGAGCTATACAAATGCACAGGCCTGAATCTTTACTGCGTGCAGGCCCTCACGATTCAGGGCGGCTTGGCTTTACCGGGCATGAGTGGCAAAAGACGCTTGGGTTTTGACTAAGCTGGGCTCTCGAGTCTGTTGCCGACAGGGTCCGGATTGGTCCTTCTCCGAGCCTGCCGCAGGCAACCGAAGCGGGCACCCCTGGCGTGGTGCTCGTGGGCTTCGAGCCACAAGACCGACATGACCATCCAGAAGACTTGACTTAGTCCGACGAAACATCAAGAGCGGTCTTGTAAGGTCTTGCCCGAAAACACGCCGAACTTCAACGAGCCGTGAGAATACAGGTCCGCCAAACCGCACTGCCCGGCACCCCAAACGAAAGACCGCTGCCAAGACTACACGGACCGAAGCCACCGACATTCATCAACCCGCTCGGCAGCAAACTCCTTATAAGGCCTATATAGCCCACACCTTCATCTCTTCAGATCTGCAAAGACGGCTTACAGGATACGATATGGACTCATGTCATGTAGGGCTGTTCTCACTAGTATGCCCATAATACAAACTCATTAAAGCTCCAACTGTACCAACACCAATTTGCCAATTTTCAACAGGAGACATACACTCACCCGAACCCGCAATACACGCAGCCTACTATATGCTTGACGCAATTCACTGAGCAAGTGCACCTTGAACTCTTGGCTTGAAGAAGCATGCCACCCAAAAATGCTCAAATCAACCCGTGTGCATACATCGAACCGACCAACACTAGACGATTGAGAGTCGAAGAACGAACCTCAATGGACCAACCTCATTGAGGTTCGTCCATTGAGGTTCGTCCTTCGATTAAGTTAGGAGCCAGAAGAAAGATCCAATCAAAACAATCCCCACGCGAACCAGCAGGGCCTCTCGATTCCGCAGGAGATGTAGCCTTCAGGCTGCAGAGCCGTTGCTTTCTGGTGTTTTCTGTTTGCGCATTATATGCAGCTTTGGTGGGTGTCTCTCTAGGTGGTTGAAGGTGAAAGTCACTCAACTGAAACGTTGCAACGAAGCTCACATACGTGCAGAAAACTTTTGCATCCCTCATCTACGGACATGCATCTAATCGGCACGACGCCTCCTGCCAGCAACAGCAGTAGGCAACAGCAGCAGCCGCCCCCTCACACCATTGCACTCAAGACCCCGACGTGCTCCCGAAGGGCACCGGACAGGGTCGGGGTGCAAGTGCATGCAGGAGCGAATTCGTCTCTGCTGCCCCTGGCTACCTTCGAAGCAGCACGACCAATCAGATAGGTGAATGCGTGTACGTGTGTCTGTAAGTCTCGCTCATGTGCACCTTTGAGAAGGATGCCAAAGGGCAAAACTCGCTGCCTTCAAAAAAATAGCAACACGAAGACTAGCAGGCCGGCTCACTGTTGCCGGAGATCCACTTCTGCCTGCAGCCGGTCCACCAGCTCCTCCTCCTGAAGCTGCCTGGCTGCCTTGAGAGACATTTCCAGTCCTTGTGGTGCCAAGCTGTCGACGAAAGGAAGGATGCGCCCACGGAGATCTGCTACCAGAGTCAGTACTTCAGGTGTCGTTTCCTGCAGCTTCGCCACTGCCCAGAGGTTGTTGGCTAAGTCCTGCGAATTCATCACGTCGACGGTCCGCTTCATTTGCAGCACTGCGGCTGGAACAGCTTCTGAAACCTGTGGTGCTGAGTCCTGTAGCTTCGCAACGGAGAGAAAGCAATTCGACAACTGTTGAGGTGTCATGCCTGTGACCTTGTCAGGCATCTGCTTTGCAAGAGATGGCGCAGAATCCAACACTTCTGGTGATGCAGTTTGAAGCATTGAAGTGGCCCACAAGCAATTGGACAAATGTTGACAGGTCATCTCTTCCACCTTGTCCGGTATCCGCTTCACCAAGGCTGGCACAGCCTCAAGCACCTCCGGCGACGAATCTTGGAGCTTCGCAGCAGCCCAAAGGCAATTAGATAAGTGCTGAGGGATCATGTCTCGCACTTTGTCCGGTATGCGCTTTGCAAGGGCTGGCACGGCATCCAGCACCTCCACCGATGCACATTGGAGCCTCGCTGCTGCCCAAAGCGAGTTGGACAATGCTTGAGGAATCATGTCCTCAACCTTGTCTGGGATTCGCTTTGCAAGTGCTGGCACAGCATCCAGCACCTCCGGCGATGCATCTTGAAGCCTTGCAGCTGCCCACAAGCAGTTGGACAATGCTTGAGGAACCATCTGCTCGACCTTGTCCGGGATGCACTTTGCTAGGGCTGGTACGGCACTCAACACCTCTGGCGATGCATCTCGGAGCCTCGCAGCTGCCCAGAGGGAGTTGGACAATCCTTGACACACCATGTTGGCAGCTTTTTGTGATATGTGGTTCGCAAGGGCTGGTACAACATCCATCACCTCGGGCGACGCATCTTGCAGCTTCGCAGCTGCCAGCAGGCTGTTGGAAACTTCTTGTTCGTTCATGCCGGCTGCCTTCGTCCGAACTGCGTCAGAAAGCTTTGGCAGCACTTGTGCCATCAGCTTACCCAGTTCCTCGTATAGCTCTCCCATGGCATAGAAGGCATTGGCGCTGGTCCGTGGTGAGAGTAGCTGCTGCTGCAGCATTTCATGCAGCCGGGCGGCGAGCTTGGCCAAAACCTCGCTGCTCGCATCTACCCACTGAAGCTGTCGCCTTCTCTTGAACTGGGCAAGCTTTATGAGAGCCGCCGAGACGTGAATGTGGTCAAGACCTGCGTCGTCGACGTGCATATTCAGAAGTGCAAGCAACTTGGAAGCCGAGTCGGCGTTCTTGATTTGCGTTGTCAATCGTTTGGTTTCAGAACCTGAGCTGCTTTCCGACGTTTGTCGCCTTCTCTCCCGCACTCCACGGAGAAGTGGGCTGAAAAAGCCACGGTGGTCAGGCGCGACTGTCATGCCCGAGGGGCCCATCTTGAGGCACCTCCGGTCGGTCGCTCCGCCACAGAAGCCGAGCACCGAGCCATGCTGGAGCCAACAACCGGCCAAGAGCGCGGCCGCTGGCAGAGAGAGCCGTGAAGTTGGCCGCTGGCTGTTGGCCATTCTGGACTGCCCCTGAACGAGCACACGCTAAAATTCAGTTGAAGAGAAGCTGAAGAGCCAACGCAGCTTCCTGTATCAAGGAACTTAGAACGATGTCATAGGACCACGTGCTGTGGGAAGAAGTCTCGCAACGATGCTGCTTGATTGTTTGTGTTGTTGAACTGTACTGCCGCGCAAGCTCATGCTTTGTGGCCTCCAGCATCGCAAAGTGTCGCCAAGCACCTGCGCAACAATTCGGAACCATCAGACGGGACCGATCGCACACAGTTGCTAGCTATCGCTTCGGAGCTCGGAGCTATAGAACCTTGATGAAAACATAAATATCAGCAACATCGCAAAACTAACACCGGAAGGACGCACATAGGAGATCCGGAGCTTGCAGATACCTTGTGCAAAGCCTGCGCATCTTTCGTCTCCAAACCTCGGAAGCCCCGAACGCAAAACGAGAGCTTCCATATCCTGCGTACTGAGAAAGCCCAGCCAGGGGTGTCACCTAGACTATACGTGTTCCCTTTGTGTCGCCTCAAGGTGGGTATAGTTGGATCTTCACGATCTCTCGACAATGGGGTTTAACCTTTTGACCCGTTTAGCCTCGATATCCCCTTCGAGGCGAGCTTGCGGCTCCAACGCAGACGATGTGCATGCCAAACGGTCGTGGGTTGGCTCACTAAAAGTCACTGTGCTATCAAGTCCCCGCGCCATCGTGCGTGCGAAGCTGGTATTTTGAAAAACCTTCATCCACTTTGCGGGGTCCAGGTTGGGCTTGCAAAGCTTCTATACCCCGTTCAAATTATGCTGAGTCCAATTGATTGAGAAAATGCGCAATAACTTCCTGCCCCGTGTGGGTTGCCACTAACTGCCAACATACATAGACCCCTGAATCTCAAAACACATCGTCAGAAACTAAACTCCATGCAATGCTACAGCCCTTTCATCACTACGGGAATCTCAATCCGAGCCCCTCAGCCGGAAATTGGATCCACGGGAATCAATGCCCGGGCGAACCATGCAAGCCTCAGGCACGAAAGCCTGACACGAAGTCTCCAGGCCGCAATGGGCACCTCCGCCGCGGCAGACAAGCCGGTGTCTGGCGTTGAGCTACATTTATGTTCCTGAATATTTACATTTCTTGTCGTTGCTATATAATGAACGAAGTCAGGGGACCTTTAGTTACAGCCGAAGAGAATCAAGATGTTTCAAGCTTCAGTTTTTCTCGGCTCTAGGTTTGGAACAAGGTTCGTGGTGTTCGATAGGCAGGCTTGCAAAATGGACGATTCTCGTGGATACCAGAGCACATCCCTTCACGGACTTCCAATGCATGCTTCATCACCCGGACCCTTCTTACCAAGATGAGTGCTCAAAAAGGTACACGCAAAAGCCTCTGCTAAGGCTCCGTTTCACTTATACTGATACTTATACTTTCCAGCTACACGCATGTCTGGCCGAGCCCACTGGGTTGAGCAAAGATTTTGCAAAAGGCCTTAAACCGTTAGAATATGTTTATGAGAGTAACAAGGGCATAGGCGAGAGCAACCGTCGTGGCATGGAGGCTGGGGTGTGCTTCCGCATCCGGTGGAGTACCTGTCACATGAGTTGACGATACACTCCAAAGATAAGCTGCTCTTGTAGCAAAGATGCCATGTCCGAGTCGAAGAAGCTTGGCACCACTAAAACGGCATCTCCAAAAGCCCGAAACAGTCAATTCCAAACGCTATGGCCCTATTCAAGGTCGGGCCACTGTGCCCTTGAGAATGAGCATCCAGCTCCCAAAACCCTTCAGTTACTGACTGAAGTCCTCTGAGCGTTGCAGGCCTCTTTGAGAATCGACTGTGGTGAGAACCTCCACGCAGCAGAAGCTTCAGTTGTCTGGGGAGAGGTGTTCATTTCATTACAAAGAAACGCTGCAGTGAATCTAGCACGATCTCTGGGGTGCATGCAGCGATGTGCGGCTGAAGGGTTGAATCTGGATTCTTTTGAGAAATTTCGGTAGGGAGGCTCCAGGCCCGGCAGAAACATTATGCAGCTTAACTTGAGGCTTTGGCATCTCGATATGCACACTTGCCAGACCCCTCGAACTTTCAGCAAGAACCCTCCTACAAGCTTGTGGGAGCCATTTTTGGCCAACTACAGCTTGCGAGCACCAGACTTCATGAAGCATATGCTGCCGACCCATGAGGTCTCTTTCTGGACAACCGATACTGATGTGGCACCTTCATGATTCAGGCTTTGCGTTGCAATGCTTCATCTGGAGCTGCAGCGGTTGCAGCCCGACATTACGACTGGATGCGCGGAGCCTTCGCCTGTGCTCGGGCCTTCCCAAAGCACCAACAAGTAGCAATGAAACGCCTCACAGCAGCAGCAACGGCGGCAGGCACCCGCTCAATACACTTGCACTCAAGACCCCGGACGTGCCCGCGAAGGGCACAGGACAGGGTCGGGGTGCAGATGCATGCAGGAGCGACTGTGTCCGCGGCTATGAACGTCGAGGCGGCATGACAACTCCAGGTTGGTCGGATCAAAATCGCTGCCATTTTGTTGCG
>CAJNJA010017702.1:846-10861 GCA_905231915.1 Symbiodinium necroappetens
CCCTAAATCCTAAACTAAACCCTGAACCCTTAACTACCAACTGGGCCCTGAACCCTGAACCCTAAACTAAACCCTAAACCCTTAAATTCGCTAATCCCCTACCAACTAAGCCTTAAATTCTTAACCTTAAACTAAACCCTAAACCCTTAAATTCCTTCATCCCCCCCAAGCTTCGGCAGAAGTCCCTCAGCTCCGAAGGACATGCTCCATGTGGCCAAAGCCCGGGGCGTCGTCATTGACACAGATGCTCGTTTCTTCAGTGATATCTTTTTTCTTTTTGGTTTCTGGGTTCCTACTATAGTACAACGAACCCAAAGGCAGGGTTCTTGCTAGGGGATAAGTTACTGTCGTACGGATTGAAGCCTTGTTACTTGCTATAAATCCCCATCATCAGTAATTTCAAACCCTAAACGCTAAACCTTAGACCCTAAACCCTAAACCCTCAAGAATTCCTTAACAAGAGCACAGGATGTCAAGCTCAACAAGACGGATGTGCAGTGAGCCTTGGGATGCGCAGGAGCTTGAAGACAGCAATGTAGGGTCTGGGGTTTATGGTTTAGGTTAGACCCGTGATTCAGAACCATCCGCCCATTTGCATTAGGAGCCCGCTGATACTGTTGATGATACAAATCTTGCATTTTACCTTAAGGACCCTAAACTATGGGAATTATGGTACATTCCTTCTTATGGGTAATGCAGGATTTCTATCATCAACCGTATCAGTAAAACTTCACAATAACATTAAACCCGAAACTCTAAACCCTAAACCTGAAAGTGCCCCACCCCACCCCCCACCGCCCCACCCGCTTCCACCTTATCAGGAGCGTACAACCAACATGTGGGTAGTTTCCTACACTAGGGTCCCTTTTAGGGTCCTTTTTTTTACACGGGTACTGGTGGGATGACTTAAAAAGGGAGCCTATTTAGAGAACTACCCATGTTTTAACACCGAAAGACGATAAGAAACCCTGTCGCTTTTGCAAGGATCCCGTGTCTTGATGAGGTCCCTTTAATTAATCCCAGACCCTCCGAGCTAACAACTCACCACACAACCACCCTTATACTGTAATACTGAACCTTATCACAGCCCTTATGATACACACATCCCCGTTAAGCTTTAAAGAACCATATCAACAGCCCAAGTAGCACTAAACCCTACAGCGAAGCCCTAAACCCTGAACCCGAAGCAGAACTACAGGGGCCCTACTTGTATCTAGCTTGACCCAAAACCCTAGACCTTAAGCCTTAAACCCTATAGACCCTAACCCCTAAAGGCCTTACCAACCATAAACACTGAACCCTAATCCCTAACCCCTGAACCCTAAACCTTCAAGGCCATACACCCTTGAAGCTTATACCCTAATAGGTCCCGTTTAAAGGATCCCTTGTAGATCCCTTTCAAGGATCCCTTAAGAACCCCTTAAAGGAATCCTAGTGGATCCCGTTAAAGGAATCCTGAAAGATCCGTTTGAAGGAATCCTTATAGATGATGCTTTTAAAGGGATCCTTATAGACCCCCTAAAAGGAATCCTGACAGATGCCTTTTAAAGGAACCCTTCTAGACCCTTTTGAAGGAATCCGGATAGTTCCCTTTAAAGGAACCCCCTTAAACAGCCCGAAGCGCTAAACCCGCGAAGCTCCCGAGTCGCCGAGTGTTCGGACCCTATGCGACCTGCCAAGTCAGACCTTGAGCTGGGCCAAAGAGCACTGGAAAGGAGAGCCTTTAGGGCTTAGGCCTTAGAGCCTTGAGGGCTTAGGTAACTTAGGGGCTTAGAGCCTTGAGGGCTTAGAGCCTTTAGGGCTTAGGGCTTAGAGCCTTGAGGGCTTAGGGGCTAGGGGTTTAGGGGTTTAGGCCTTAGGGCTTAGGGGCTTAGGGGTTTAGGGCTTTAGGGGTTTAGGGCTAAGGGGTTTAGGGCTACTGCAAAGGATCTTTTCAGGGGTTGCGAGAAGTGAGGGCCCGCAGGTATTTTGGGCCAAAGAGCACTTGAAAGGAGAGCCTTAGCTTAGGGTTTGGGGCTTCTCGTTTTTATAGGCTTTTAGGGCTTATAGGGCCTACAGGGTTCATAGGGTTTATAGGGCTTAATTTAAGGGTTCGGGCTTGGTGCGGGGGAGAGGAAAATGTTGAAATAGGTCCTTTCAAGATAAGGGCTCCGTTCAAGGATCTATAGTGTTTAGGGGTTGGGGTTTAGGGTTGCTCTAAAGGATCTACTATAGGCGCTTAACACTGAGAGTTCGTATGATTATAAACCGTATTTTGGGCTCAAGAGCACCAGAAAGGAGAGCTTTGACTTTTAACATACCCCATATTCCTTATGATCTTAGTTCTCCAATACCCAACCTTTAAACTTCTTGATTTCTTATGATCCTTAACAATCACAAAGTTTAACCTTTTGTTTCCCTGGTTTATGGGGGAAGTAAGTAATAGCAACCCTGAAAGGAATCCTAGTCTACTTACAGATTCACTCAACCCTTTCAATATCCATTGTCGTGATCCTTATAAAAACCCTCACATCGTAACCCTTATCGCCTTTTAGGGACCCATAAAAGAGCCCTATTCCGTTTTACAAGGGCCCTTTTTGGGTAGTTTTCTAAATTGGGTCCCTTTTCAGGTCACCGAAAAAAGTACGGCGCCTGTATCCTAGAATGCTGAAAAGGGACCCTAATTTAGATAAGTACCCAAACAAAACCCTATAGAACCCTATAGCAACCCTTTAATGGATCCCGTTAAGGAGCCCTAAGAGGGAAATCAATAAAGGGACTAGAACACAGAATCTCGAGGCTCTCAATGCTCTGAAGCCCTGATACTCAGGGCATGCTGGCTGTCCGAAACCTTATGAAGGAGCTCGGGATGAAACCCTAATATCGGGGCCTACGCAACGTAATTACCAATACTATTTTGGGGGGGGCTCCTTATTATAATAGTATATAGGGCCCCAAAACCCTGTTCGAATTATTAAGGCCTATATGAGACAAAATGAACATGATTGTTACAACTGTTTAGGGTTTAGGGAGGATGATCTAGGCAAAGCTGAATAGTGGCGTCCATGGGTTCATCAGGCTTATTAGGTTTTGTAGCTCTAGTTTAGGTAGGGATGATGTAGGAGCAGGAAAAAGCTGATAGATAAGCGGGTTGATCGAGTTTTTTCCAGGGTTTACCAGGTTTTTTGATATAGTTGTTCAGCTTTCTCGACTGTTTTTGGGATGATAGGTGCTGGTACATTTACATGAACCGAGATAGTTGTATTTCAAACTTCTGGCGTTCGTTTCAGAGTCTCCAAATATTGTCCTGGTGTTGGCATGGGATGTATGCATGTATGCGCGCACCCACTTATAGTCGTGTACAGATGTTCGTGTTGCTAAAACCTTAGGCTTAAACCCCTTATAAAATGCCACATACATTCTGTCAAGCTGGTGTGCGTATTGTTTAGACCTGCTTTACCCGAGGCTCCTTTCGGGTGGAGAGCGGAGGTTTGAAACCCTAAACCCTTAAACCCTACCTGTGACCCCAAACCCTACGACATAGCAGGTTAGGACCCCTTAGTTAAAGGGTGGAACCCTTAAAACCGTAGGGTTTTGGATCCCCCAGGTAAACCCCAAAACCCCAAAACCCTAAACCCCTAAACCCTAAACCCTAAACCCCTAACCCCTAAACCCCTAAACCCTAAACCCCAAAACCCTAAGCCCCTAAGAACCTTGAGCAGCTCATGGAAACGTCTGCTGCCCTCGAAGTTTGGGACTTGAATCTCTTGGCTGGGCTCGCGAAACGGTTGCTCCCTCACTTTAAGGGTTTGGGCTTTAGCCTTACTTATAGCTTTAGGCTTACTTATGGTTTACCCTAAGGCTCCTAACAGGGTCTTGGGCTTTCTGGGGGAGGGTTTCGGCTTTGGGGGCAAGGGTTTGGGATCTCACTACAAGGGTCCAGGAGCCTTAGGGTAGAGTTTAGGATTTAGGGTTTAGGCTTACTTATGGGTTTAGGCATTCAGTTTGTTGTTGGGGGAGATTTTTTGGGGCTTCGGTCTGGGACTTTCGGGTGCTTAAGAGGCTTCTGGTTCAAGATACCAGGGTTGAGGGTTTAGGGTTGAGGGTTCGGGAACCATGGTGGCAGTGCATGACTTTAAGTAACCCTAAACCCTAAACCCTAAAGACTTTAAGTGACTTTAAGGGAGTGTTTAGGATGTCTGGCCCAAGCCTACTTTTGCTTCGCGGAGCAGGACTTCCTGGTTTCCATTCGCGTGTCGATTCTTTGGAGGGCTTCAGCCCAAAATCCTAAAATTGGCCCTAAACGCATATACGCATGCAAACCGACACCGAAACAAAGGGGATGCGGTGTGAGGTCCGAAAAGAGTTGATATTCTAAGCGGGGGGCCCAACGGAGAGCCCATGTCTATCCCTTGAAAAGAGAATCGATTAGAAGATGTCTGTTTTTTCTTCGCGTAGTTGTTTCACCGAGGCAACTACGTAATCTCGAGTATGTTTTTTTATTCCGTATTCCAGCCATAAAGTTTGAACAGATCTGACTGATGAGCCTGCAACCTCATACCCCCGGACCCGAAACATTCAGATTTCATCGGCTCTTCTTTATAGTTGGCTTTTCGCATCATTTCATAATATCAAGACTTAAGGTGTAGCCTTAAGAAGGCGTTCAGAAATCAGTCAAGTAAGTTTCCGAGCCCGCTTATGCAGACTCCCTGCACATCATGTAGAGATGGGAGTGCGCAGGAAGAGTTTTCGGCGCGCGCGGCCAGCAAAATGATGTTGGATCTGGGTTGGCTTAGGGTTTGAGGTTTAGGGTCCAGTAGTTTGGGTCAATTAGGGTTTAGGGTTTTGTTACTATTATTACTATTATTACTAGGGTTTTGAAGTTTGGTGGCTTAGGGCTTCGGCACCAGAACCAGTGACTATGAAGAGGGCTCAGCATAGTAATGGCAAGCGACCAAGGACCGATTACAATCGGTCTGACAAGGAAACCATAGCAGCGTTGGGTTTGGCGTGTGGGGTTGAGACAGAAGTGTGGGGGTTTCGATGTAGCCAACAGGTTGTGTTATAGCATTGCCTACAGTCTCCATTGTAATTCCTGTTTTGGTTAACCAGGTTTTTATAGTTAGGGTCCTACAACAGCAATACTAACATTTATTTTTATTCGTACTACTACAAGATAAGCTTGACTAACCAAAACGGGAACGACAATGGAGCATATGTGTAATAAGATCTTATCAAAGGACATTGGGGTTAGGACCAATGCCTACATACAAGATGTCTACGTACTCTACTTGGAAGCTGCTTACCAAGTGTCCTGAGCCTCCAAGTAAGTCCGAGTCCCCTAAGACATTAAGACCCTGCAGTCCTTACCTTGAACCCCAAATAGCCTACTTACTTCAAAGACTTATGTGTATGTATATATATATATATAGAGAGAAAACATAATCAAGAACCCCTTTAAAACGTAGGTTTTTTAGGGTCAAGGTAGTCCTTAAGGCACGGTTTAGGGCTTTTTTCGTCTGAGCGTGCCTTAGGGAGTTCCCCCCCAAAAAATGTTAAAACCCTGCGATCCTTAAGCCACGGTTTAGGATTTAGGGTTTGGGGTTTAGGGTTTCGATCGGGTTTAGGGTCTGGGCATGACGGCGGTTTCATTAGTGGTTTAGGGTTCAGGGTTTTGACCAGAGCTTAGGACCCCAATAGGTAAACTTTAGACTTTTTTGGTATATTAAACCCCTACTTAAAAGAAAAGTTTAAGCGTTTTTGGGCCGGGGTACTGGGCAGCTAAGAGAGGGTGGTCTATATAGGTGGTTTGGGGTTCGCAAAGCACTCGAACACGCTCGAATCGCGGGATCCTTTGAATTAAGCTCCCTGCCACCCCCTAGAGTACACGGTTGATGAAATAAATCCCGCACTACAACCCATAATCAAGAACATACCCCATAATTTCCGTAGTTTAGGGTCCTTAAGGTATTGCAGGATTTATATCCCATCAACAATAGAACCCCTTTTAAGGAACCCGTTGTAAGGAACCCTTTAAGCTACTAAGTCCCATGACCCTTGAAGTAGATCTTAAACCCTGTAAACCCCTTATAGAAGCCCTTTAAGACTTTAAGAAGCCTTTTTTAAGTTACTACCCTAAACCTTAAACCCTAAACCCTCAACCCTAAACCCCTTAGTTCTCGCAATCCCGTCTCGCCCCGATCCCCCCCCAAAACCCCGACTCTAAGACCTGAAGCCCTCATCCCCAAAGCCGCAAAGGGTCCCTGTTTAAGGGGCTCCACAACTTCTCAAACCTTGCCTCTTAAACCCCAAAGAACCTACTTCTCTTTTTTAAGGGTTTACAGAAAGAAGCCATAACCCCCTAAACCGGAAAATCCTGGACCCTCAAACTCAAACACTAAAACCTCAAAAAGCCAAAGGAACCCTAAGAAGGTGGGTTCTTTAGGGTCCAGGCACTCCCGGGTTCTTAGTAGGGAATGGGGGAATGGATCCCTATGATAGTCCCTGAAGGTCCCCCAAAAGTAGTCCCAATAATCCACTTCCCCCCAGTCCCTACTAAGAACCAGTCAGCCTAAACCCTACACTCTAAACCCTAAACCTTAAGCCCTAAACCCTAAAGCCCTAAAGCCCTAAACTCTAAGCCCTAAAGCCCCTAAACACCTCAACCCATTCCCCCATTCCCTACTAAGAACAAGTCAGGGTACGGCCACCCGAGCTCCGATGCCAGGAAAGGGCTGGAAACATTCGAAGCCTGACAGGTCCCTAAAACCCTAAAAAAACCTAAGAAGGTGGGCTCTTTGGGATCCAGGCAGGAAAGGGCTGGAACCCTAAAACCTAAAGCCCTAAAGGCCCTAGACCCTAAAACCCCTAAAGCCCTAAACCCTAAAAGCCCCAAAGCCCTAAACCCTAAAACCCCTAAGGCCCTAAACCCTAGAAGCCCTAAAACCCTAAACCCTAAAACCCCTAAAGCCGTAAACCCTAAAGCCAGGAAAGGCTGGAAACCTTCGAAGCCTGGTTTAGGAATTAGGGGTTAGGATTTAGGGTTTAGAGTTTCGGGGTTAGTTAGGGCCTTAAAGTTAGGAAACCATAATTTCCATAGTTTAGGGTCCTTAAGGTAACGCAGGATTTATCTCATCAACAGTACCCCTAAACCCTAAACCCCTAAACCCTCGACCCGTAAAAACGGGGGTCCTCAAGGTAACGTGGAAACATTCGAAGCCCTGACAGGCCGTACCCATCGACTTCCTCGAGGGCGCCTGGCACCTGCTTCAGGCGCCCCACGTTTGGGGTTTAGGGAAAAAAAGGCTTAGGGTTTAGGGTTTAGGGCTTAGGGGTTTGGGGTTTAGGGTTTAGGGGTTTAGTAAGGGGTTTAGGGTTTAGAAGGCTTAGGGTTCAGGGTTTGGACTTTTTAGGGTTTAGGGGTTTAAGGCTTTGGGGTTTAGGGCCTAGGGTTTAGGGAGTTAAGGGGTTTTAGGGGCTTTAGGGGTAATTTAGGGGCTTTAGGGGTTAGGGCTGTTTGGAGCGCCGCTGGGAGGTCGTCCGGTGTGCTGTTAGTCTTTCTCGGTGATTGGGACCAGGGTTTGCCAAAGTGTTGGGGTTGCAGTGGTTCTCCGTGTCCTGAACGATTGATGGTCGTAATTAGGAGGTCTTTAAACCAAATGTTAGTAGGTTCTTGATGGGGGTTATAAAACGTGGCTTCAGGGTCTTAGGCGGTCCGGGGCGAGTGTTCCAGTCTAGAAGTTGGTCTAGTCAGCAAGATACAGGTGATACTATTTCCTACGGCTTCTTGTTCGTACCCTCTAAATACTAAACACACTTCTGTTGATTATTGCTGGTTTGGGGTGCCTCTGGTAATTTCGATAGAGTCAGGTAGTCTGGTGCTTCGTCATTTCATATGCAAACAACCGGCAAATCGTAGAACAAGTGCCCAAGAGTGCAAGAGAGTCCAGGGTTGTTCAGGGTTTAGCACCCTGTCGTCTACTACTACTTACTACTACTACTACTACCACCACCACCACCACCACCACCACCATCACCACCTATACATGTGGGCCATGGGATTTTGTAGCCCAGGCTATGGTGTGTCTGGCACATCAGCCTCTAGGATCGAGACGCTCAGACATCCTAAACCCTAAACCCTAAACCCTCCTTAAGCGCAGTGCAACGGAGCCTCATTGGGAGACACCTTTTGACACAGCCAACCGAGCTACCCAACACCCCGGACCCTAAGCCAGAAACCCACTAAATTTGGGGTTTAGGGTTTAGGGGTTTAGGGTTTACTGAATAGGGGTTTAGGGGTTGAGGGTTTAGGGTTAGGGTTTGTGGTTTAGGGGTTTAGGGTTCAGGGTTACCCTACCTACCTGCCTAAGAGAGTGGCTCATTTGCGAGGATGTGCCGAAGTCACGCGACGAGAAGCCGCAGCCGCCGGATGCCGCCCTGCTAAAGATACTGCGAAGCTGTAGTCCGACGATCGAAGAAAAGGTCTTAGGCTGCGTTGATTCGAAGACTCCAAATATCCCAGGTAGAATTAAAGGCCTCCCTTGAAAGCCACCCTTCTTCACCCCACTCTTGGCTCTCTTAGAAGGGACTCCTGAAGGGACCTTATTGAGAGCGTCTACATCCCCAAGGGTTCCCCGAGTCCTAACTCCTAGAATTCCCGAGAGCTTCTTGGACAGGAGCCACTCAAGTGCATAGTAGGCCGATTCTTCCACTGCGGGTTTTGTGACAGAGGTGCATAGTTTTCTGCTTGTTGTTTAGGGTTTGCGCCCCCTATACGTTAAAGCCCTAAAGCCGCAAGCCATAAACCCTAAAAGCAAATTTAAGTCCTAGCACCCTAAATCGCCTAAATCCTAAACACCCTCCCTAGTCTATCAAAGCTTCCGAGGTGTGGCATCAGCAGCGAAAGCCTCGTCCACAGAGTGCCCCCTGCTCCAGGCATGGGTTCTTGTGATTTCAGTACTACCTTGTTTAGGGTTTAGGGTTCAGTGTTGTTTCAGTACTACCTTACCCCAAGGGTCCATGTACCTAAAATTGTATGTACTTTATCACCTTAAAGCAGTCCCTGTTTGTGTACTTTGAGGCCAAAGTGCCTACTATTTGGGTACATGAACCCTTAGGGTTATTCACCGGCCAAACCTACACTAGGTAGGCCTTTGGGGTATTTTATGTTTCCCATTTGTTGGGCTTAAGAGGATCTTATTTGCGGGTAGCGTTCAGGGGCTTTGAGGGGCCAACCTAGTACTGTTGTGTAGGGTTCCATAAGCCATACCTGGGGATCCAAAACCCTACCGTTTTAAGAGTTCTACCCTCTTGTTCAGGGGTCATAACCTACTATTTTGTAGGGTTTGGGGTCACAGGTAAACCCTAAACCCTAAACCCCAAAGCCTAACCCCCATATGCTGCAAGCAAAGACGGCTTAAGAGAAGGGACGTTTGGAAAGTTTGGAAGTCGCTCGATTGCTTCAGGAGGCCAGCCCCTCTGTCTAGCTAACGCGTAGCGACGTCCCCAGAGACTCCAAAGCCCCCTAATTAAGGAATATACTTTAAACCTTATTAAGGTTACTAATATGATTTAAGGTATATTCCTTAATTAAGGGGTTTTGGAGTCTCTGGGTCTCTGACATGCTGTCAAAAAGCACTGGTGAACACCCGAAACCTAATGCATTGGTATCTACAAAGCATTTCGAAGTGGCATCTACAAGCACTGGGATCTACAAAGTTGCTCGAAGTGGCGTCCACTTGTTCCCAATAGCCCAACATCCTCCATGGCAAGGTCCCCGAGCCCCAGAATCCTCCGAAGCACCGAGTTGAACAAAGCACCTAAACCCTAAACCCTAAACCCTGAAAGGGTCAACCCCCAGCTCTTCATGCGTCAGGCGAGTACTGGAGCGGAGCCCGTCGAAGCTTCTCCAGCAGCCGGGAAGCAGACAAGATAGCAGGCCAGGGTGTTCTGGGGCTTCGGGCCCAGAGACTCCAAAACCCCACTTAATTAAGGAATATACCATAAAATTGTAATAGGAACCCTGATCAGATTTAAG
>CAJNJA010017704.1:340-10861 GCA_905231915.1 Symbiodinium necroappetens
TTTAGGGGTTGAGGGGTTTATGGGTTTAGGGGTTTATGGCTTTAGGGGTTTCGGGTTTAGAGTTTAGGGGTTTAGGGTTTAACTCACCCCCAGCACCAGTGCATCTCTGTTGTAAGAGTTGCACCTCATACAGTGGGCACAGCTGCCACCTCAGCAGGCATCTAAGAGGTCAGGGTCCGGGGCGGCGCTTGGACACATGTCTGTTTGTTGGGACCATCTTGAAGGATTTCGCTCTTTAAGCTCCCTAAACTCTAAAGCCTAACCCGAAAGGGCCCAAGAAGGGTGCTGAAGACTTGAGCTGCTCCAGACCCGAACCCCAAACCCACACACCATGGAAACGCTGGAGCACCCGGTAAAGAGTTTAGGGTGTAGTCATAAACATTCATAAACTCAAAGCTGTAGACACCTTCATACCTCGACCCAGCCACAGTTCTGAGCCCTGCTCGCCGACCGGGATGAGTGCTCTCGGTGTTCTGATTCGGCTTCGGTTTAGGATTTAGGGCTTGCAGTTTAAACTCTCGCGACTCGGACACTGCAGGCGAGGATGGTAGGTCGGACGAGCGACCACATGAGCGACCACATTGACTGAACCAGGTGAAACGACGAAGATTCCTGATTCCAACAACCACGAGAGGCCTAAATTAGGTTTAGTGTTTAGTTTAGGGCGCGACTGATTCAAAGGCAGCACATGCCCTAGGCCATGCTGAAGGAAATATGAGGTTGGGTAGACAAGGCAGCATCTGCCTGGTTCCACTGACGGATTCTACTCCGAGGAGAATAAGCGCAGCTCCGAAACATCTGCGAATAGAGATGCTCAGTGCTCAGAAACCCTAAAACCTTACCCTCAGAAGATTGGAAGGGCCCAAGACCCTAAACCCTAAAAGAACAAATTGCTACGGGACTCAAGTCTAGCCAGACTGCGCCCTGAACCCGAAACCCTGAACCTTGAACCCTAAACCCTACACCTTAACCCAAAACCCTAGACCCTAAACCCTAAACCCTGAACCCTAAACCCTAAACCTTAAACCCGAAACCCTGAACCCTACCTCTGCTCCTGCGCGTAGAAGAACATGAAGACCTCCTGGGTCGGGTCCTGCCAGGGCTCTCGACGGTTTAGGGTTTAGGGTTTAGGGTGCAGAGGACAGGTTAACTGGGCTCTTATTCTGGTTAAGGGTTTTTTTGAGTTTCCATAATGAAGAAACCATCTTGTTTACTCTGGATCCCCATTAATAATGAAGAAACCATATTGTTTACTATAGATCCCCATTAATCATGGTAACTTAAAGCAAAAGCCTCTTAACAAAAGCCCACTGAAGGCTTCACCGATTCTCTCAGGCGGGCCTTAGGGTTTGGGGGTGTAGGGTTCAGGGTTTAGGGGGTTCCAGGTTTAGGGTTTAGGTTCAAGGTTTAGGGTCTAGGGCTAAGGTTTAGGATTTAGGGTTCAAGGTTCAGGCTTTAGGGCTTCGGTAAACCGCAGCAAGTGCAGGGTGCAGGGACTTAGGGATCCGAACTGCAGGCGGAGAGAAACAAGTCCAACAGGGTTCAGAGCACAGGGTCTGTCTTGCAATCTCCCATCAGCGAAAGTGAGTGGGAAATCCAGAGTGCAGCCTGTAAAACCCCTCTGGCACAACTCGATCAGCCTGCACCCTCAACCTGTTCATTTCCGACGGCGCCCTTCGGTTCAGGGTGTTGTCGTTGAGGGCTTAGGGTTTAGGGTTTAGGGTTTAGGGGTTTAGGGTTTAGGGGTTTAGGGTTTAGGGTATCCTAAACCCTCAACACTAAACCTCACGCAGAACCAGGCCGGAACCGAAGTAGAAAGGCTTGCGAAAGCTCGACTGAGGCTAAGCAAGTCTGTAACAAAACTGGTAAAGGTTTCTGGCTATGGGCTTTGGTGTCTTGGGTCGAGTACCTTATTCAATCTGTCCTTCCAGTACCCAGAGAGCCCCATACCCCTTAAATAAGGAATACACCTAAAAAGTATAAGGGCCTTAAAAATTATGATGTAAGGTATACTCCTTAATTAGGGGGCAGTGGGCTCCCTGGGTATGTCCGCATTAACTTTCGGCTTTCGGGGGTTCGGGGCGCTTCGCTGTGGGTTTGAAGCCCTGGCCTGTTACGGCTTGGCGAATCAAAGGTAGTGGACGGCTTCCGTCTGACTCTTGGAGCAGTACGGTTTAGGGTTTACGGCTTAGGGTCTAGGGTTTAGGGTCTAGAGTTTAGGGTTTAGGGGAGCAGTAACTTGGTAAGCTTCAGCGAGACAAAAGCCCTGAAAAACCCTTAAGGACGCCCTAGATCCTACACGGCCAACGGCCTTCGACTGAAAGTCAGAAGCCCAATTAGGGATACAATGTAGGGGGCTTAGGGTTTAGGTGTTGGTGTCGGAGTGTCGGGCACTATACATCTCACGACTAGTCAAGGATACGGGGGCTCAACGACTAGGGCTTTGGTTGACCTAGGTCACTATGCTTGCACCTACTAACTAACAATCCCAGCCCAAGCACTTTGCAACCCTTTTTTGCACAGACTTGTACCTGCCACCCTAACCCCTGAACCCCTCCGCTAAACCCTAAACCCCACTAGACCCGTATACCCTAAGCCGCTTTGCGTAAAAAGAAAGTGCTCAGCTCCTTCAAGCAAACCACGAACCACCACCCCCGAGGCCCGGGCATCGCACATCTTCCAATACGTCTGCCGATGGCCCACGTATTTGCCCTCACAGGAAATCCACAGTCTACGGGGTTTAGGGTCTAGGGTACGACTGCGAAGTACGGAAGATTTTTCGGTCTGGGCTTCCCTAAACCCTCAACCCCTTAACCCCCTTAAACCCGTCAAACCCCTTAAAGCCCTAAACCCCTAAACCCCAGGCCAAGCAAGAAAAGGCTCTCCCGGACTTGCGTCAGGGAGTTTCAAGGGTGGGGGAGTAAGAACGGCGGTTTAGGATTTAGGGTTTGGGGAAGCTTCAAGCATAATCTCACAATGGACCATGGACCTAGGGATTTGGAGTTTACTGGCTTTGGAAAGTTTGGCGAGTTCAAGGCTAAACGTGTCAGGGTGCATCTCCATCGTCAAACGGGGAGAGGTCTCTACATGGGACCGGATGCACAACGAAAAGAGTGGCTACGGAAGTCGAAAGTTTCTTGTAGAAGCACCCGTGCACTCAAGCCAGCTCAAGAAGCTGCAACTTCTGATGGAGAGCGAACCGAGAACTGTCCCACGTCAGACCGAGTTACAGCATTGAGATCAGCGGGCACCCCTGTGAACTACAGTGCATGCGGTAGCACACGTATGCAAAGAACCGTGGTCCAACGAATCGACTGCGAAATTGGTTCGCCCGTGCGGCAAGAGTGAAGCAGGTTGTTGTTCCATATCCCTTTGGCGCGGCTGGCTGCGCTTTGGACCAGCGCATCCCAGTCGTTTAGGTTGGCGCTTTCCCGCCTGGCGAGTTGGAGGTGGGCACAGTTTTTGGGCTTCAACGTTGGTCTGCGTAGGAGCCTGCTCTTCCATTGAGCTTGTCGGTCATGTCGTTACAGATCCATGGGCAAACTCTACAATCGAAGGACTCCTGGGCTGATTGTAACATAAGGCCTTAGTAGTTTGAAGAGGGTTTTGCATGCAACGATCATAAGGACCAAAAGGAGTTCCCGACCACGATAAAACGGACCAGTGCTTGTGGGTTGCTGTTGGTTTGGTCGCAGGGCATGCTTCCTGGGCTGGGAACAGCCCTGGCCCTTTTCCCTTTCATCTGCTGCTGATTTTTCGTGGCTTCCGAATTCGTCGGTGCGTCCGCCTTTCCAGGGCTATGTGCTGCTCCTCTCGCGCCCATCCCTGTACTCCGCAATCGAGAGTATGGGGGGGGGATCATGTCCTGTTGGTCTGGCTGCTCTTCGGGCCACTCAGTTTGGTTGGCTCTTCCTTCCAGCATACTGGCGGGACTTTACATTTACATCCCACGAATGATTGTGACAGCTGGCTGACTGCTGGTGCAGCAGCGCAGCAAGACCAAGTCAAAGCCATTGCATCTGAGCATGACACCGCCTTCTAGCATTGAAAAACAGACACAACCTGATCCCCTAAGCCCCCCTTACTCTCCGTCCTACATCCACAGGATAGTACAGGCTCACTTGCTTCCCAGGGAGCCCAATACCCCTTAAATAAGGAATATACCTTAAATTGTAGGGGGCCTTAATATTATGATTTAAGGTATATTCCCTATTATTAAGGGGTATTGGGCTCTCTGGGCTCTCTGGCTTAATGACCGACAGGATGCCCTCTTGAGCTCATAGACGCCGTTGAGCATGGGCGTCTGGAAGCCGTTGATAATGTACCTGTGGTGAATGAGGCTTTCGGGTGGTGACCGGGTGGTGGCTTATGGCAAACCCAGAGAGCCCAATACCCCTTAATTAAGGAATATACCATAAATCATAATATTAAGGCGCCTGTAATTTAAGGTATATTCCCTATTTAAGGGGGTATTGGGCTCTCTGGGAACACCTCAAGCCAAAACGCAATATGTGTATTCCGACCCCTACGGAGGCCCACCTGTGGCCCAAAGACCGACCTTTTCAAGGAACTCGATTACGTAGAAGCCATAATAAAGAACCCCAAAAGGGTAGCTCTTTCGGCTACAAGTAGACCCTAAACCGAAAAAACCGACCCCAGACCCTAAACCCAAATCCTCAAACCCCTAAACCCCTAAACCCTAAACCCTCAAGAAAGAGAGAGTTAGAAATTGCTTGTTGCTGTTGGCCATCCGAAAGCTCATTTTCTCGGCCGGGACACAACCTTTCTGTTAGTGTTACTGGCTTATGATTATTGTCCTTCTGTTTGTTATGGGAGGAAGTATTTCAGCCTTCATCGTATATCTATCTATGACGCTATTCTTGTGTTCCCTTATTTATTTATTTGGTTCTTGCTGTGTTCATGCATGTATTTCGATCGTTCTTCGCGTGTTCTTTATGTCTGTATTTCTTTCCTTATTTACTTGTTATATTTGTATTTACTTGTTCATCCAACTATGTGTTTCAGGGTGCATGTGTTATTTCGTGAGTTTATTTGTTGATTTCATCTATCCGTCTATCTATCTGTCCATCCAATCTATCCAATCTATCCATCTATCTGTTTATCGATTTAGTTGAACTGTTCCTTGATTCATTTACTCCACAATATTTCCTTCCTGTTTCAGCGGTCTCCAGCCAGTGGTAGGGATAACAGGTTTAATTTGGGAAACAACTCCGGTGCGTGGAGGGATAGCGACCAGGATCGCCCACATGTTCAGGACACAGGCCGTGGGGATTTTCTGTCTAGGGCCTAGGGTCTGCGGCACCAGTGGACACCTTACCCCTGTGACTGGGATCTGCCTCCTCACCCGCCCCTTTTTGCAGCAGGCCCGTGCCGCTTTCACCGGTAAGCTGTTGCAGTCAAAGCTCCAGTATCTAAGATCTAAGAGGGCCCGCACAGCCAGTGCCCAAAAATGTGCCAGACAGCAAGATGAGGTATCGTGTGTTATTGAGGTCATCAGCGCGGCTAGGAGGGCTCCGTTATGACACAGCGGCAGAACTGTGGAGGAAAGTGGCGCGCTGTGAAGGGGTTTGGACCCAGAGAGTCCAAAACCCCTTAAATAAGGAATGTACCTTAAATCATAATATTAAGCCCCTCATAATTTAAGGGTCTATTCCTTATTTAAGGGGTATTGGGCTCTCTGGGGAAGGCGTCATAACTGGGGGGTTCCGAAAATAGGGGACCCTAATATAGCACTCTAAATAGTAGGGATCCTTATTATAAGGACTCCCAAAATAAGGCACACCCCTTCTTTTCGGAATCTCCCAACTGGGCCCCTAAACCCTAAACCCTAAAAGGGGATTATGATTTAAGGGTATATTCCTTATTTAAGGGGGTATGGGGCTCTCTGGGTACCCCTAAACCCTAAACCCTAAACCCTAAAAGGGGATTATGATTTACTGGGTACCCCTAAACCCTAAACCCTTAAAGGGGATGGGAAGGCGTCCTAACTGGGCCCCGCCTGACGCAGGACACTTCCTGGGAAGCGGGCGCCGGCGCCGGCTTGGTCAGCCCCGGCTCCTCGGCCGAAGAGGCATACTGATTTTCACCTTATAACCCTATATATCATAAATAAAGAAGGCCACGCTCGGAGCTCGGGAGGTGAGGCTTTCAGTCGGATCGGGCACTTGTTGGCCCGCCGATCGTGAGGCTTTCTGCGATTCGTTCAAAGGGCTCCTCTTTATAAAAGGGATCCTGAATCCTACCTACCTTCTTCCCACCTGTGAAAGCCTCCGACTTCGATGGACAAGAACGGGAGAGTTCCGAGTGCAGCGTCTTACCTAGCGGCCTAAGCACTGTATTGGACTACATTTGCTGTTGTAGGCTCGCAAGGGTGACTTGCTCGTTTGGACCGGAGGCAAGACCAATAACTTGTAATGTCTTCATCGCTCTTAGAAACACCAGCAACATAATGTGTTTAATACTGTACGATACTCTGCTCTGCTATACTGCACTACACTATTACCATTTACTATAAACTATACACTATATGCTGAAAATATTATAGTCCATATGATATACTATGATAAATTCCGCCAGGGCCGAGGGCTTTCGGCCCGAGGCGTGACATGGAGGTTTCGAGACCCACCCTCGCCTCAATCCTTCCGAAGCCAACGAGACATCCCACGGTTTAGGGTTGAGGGCTTAGGGTTGAGGGGTTTAGGGGTTTAGGGTTTAGGGATCCGGGTTTCAGCACTCACACTGGGAAGAAGCCTGGCGAGTTCTGTCTGGTACGTCGGAAGGCACTTTGGCCAACTACTTTAGGTAGTATATTACAGAATATTATGGTAGAGTAAAGTATATTATGTTATAGTATATTATATTGTATTATGTTATAGTATATTAAGGCTTTTTCATGTGGGGCCCTGGCCTCCTCAAGATTCAGAACCTCCGCCGCCTCCGCCGCTGGAACGGTTGGGGCTTTTGTTGGATATCGCAGGGCGTTCTTCGCTGATTTAGGGGCAAGGGACAGCTTTCATGATTGGCATAATGGACCACGGCCAGCGATATTACACCTGGATTTCTCATCGCAACGATTCCAAAATCTTGAGTGTTGAAACACACGGAACAATGCCAGTCAGAATGTCGACATGATCAGACCAGTGTCATCGTTGCCAGATCATCGTTGTGTCGCCATTAACCTTCATTAACCTCAACACTTTTCCCATATCTATCAGCTTCTTCTACGGCATCCAAACCAGCCTTCTGCATGCCACAGGCAGGCGCCCGAAACGCAAACTTACTTCAGGTAACCATCGATCCAAACTTCAGGGTTTAGGGCTGGACACTAAACAGCCTTACCAGCAAGACTCCAGCAAGACAGAGATAGCAAATCCGGAACATACTTGCAAACTTTGACGCGCCAAAACCGCGCTTTCAACTTGAGCCCGAAAATTCATTCCCACCGACCCCAATCGCTGCTGCCTCCCCAACCCTAAACCTCATTTCCTCAAGGAAAGTCAAACGCAGCCCATCCTCACACCACCCTTGACGACGTACCGGAGGTATACTATTCATCAACTTCTCTCACAGGGCCTCGTCAAGAGTCGCGGTCGCGGTCGTCTTGGTTTCTGGGAGCTCGTCTTCAGGGTCCTCTTTGTGGTGCTCCTCTTTTTGGGACTCCTCTGTCTCCGCCTTACCCGCTTGCGGCACTTCCTGATGGGTCTCCTCCTTCGGAAGCTGATCCTCTTGGGGCATCTCCTGCGCAGTGGGTTCGTGCTCCTCTTTCTGGGGCTTCTCTTCTGCAGGCTCTTCCGGTGGAGGCTTTCCCCTCTCAGGCTCCTCCTCTTGTTCCTCTGGCTCGGGCTTTCCCTTCTCAGGTTCTTCTGCCTTCTCAGCCCCCTTGTCCTCTTGCACAAGTTGATCCAATTGCATCACTTTCTCCTCATTTGTCGGTTCCTTTGACAACCTGAGCTGCTGGCAAACAACTCACTATCACTACTATCACTTCCAGCACAGGTACCATCACTTAAGAAGGAAACAGTAAATAATCCGTAGTGCAGTCGTCATCAGCCTCAGCTCAACAAACTTGCCCTCATCACCGTCGTCATCGCACGGAAATGACCGATAGCACATGACCATGGTCCCAGTTGCCGTCGTCGTCGTCATTACTACCATCCTAAGCAACGCCATCACCATGAGCACACACACCACCGTGACCACGAAAGTTGCCATCACGAGGCACTGTCACAACGCGTCAAACAATCGGGCACCATCGTACAGAAAATGGGAGCTGGAGCTGTGACGGGCGCTTCTCCTGGCACCCCTCCGATAGCCCCTGCTGCTGACTACTGACGTTGTGGCTCTCACTGTCACTGTCTGTGCCATTGTCAAGATTTGCCGCTGTCACTATGCCTGCATGTTGCCACTGCCGTGGTGCAACTATCGTGGCACGCACAGGCAACAGAACGGTTTGCTAACTTGACCGATCGGAGCTGCAAAGGCTGCTGGTGCTGTGTGGGTGTTACTTGTGCGCGGATAGTATCCCCCATCGGTGTCAATACCCAAACACTGCTTGCTCCGCTTGCCTCTGCTTGCCAAGGCTGTGATTAATCGGGTTTAGGGCTGGGGGCTTTAGGGCTCAAGGTTTAGGGCTTAGGGCTCTAGGGTTTAGGGCTCAGGGCTTGGGGCTTCAAGGTTTAATCAAGGCCCTAAACAAGTATGGAGGCTGCAGGCTTAGGATAACTAGCAGCTAGCAGTCGAGGATGTTTTAACATCGGGAGGATATTGTTTGGGAAATATCTGCTACAGCCGGAGCGGCTGCGCGATGGACGGTCGGGATGCGCCGAAAACCTCCCTAATATAAAAAACCGCAAATCCGTGTTCATATTCGGGGGGAGGGGGGGGAGGGGAATTTTTTTTAAATTTGACCCTAAACCCTAAACCCTAATCAAATCCCTAAACCCCTAAACCCATGTAGGCCAACCTGCACCCAAACCTCAGCTGCAGAAAAGGCGACTCTGTGGCCAAGTCATCGCCGGGGGCTGGAAGTGCAGGGAATCTGTCCTTAGTTGCTGACTTCATAAACCCCAAAATTCACCCAAAATCGTAAAAACTCCGTTCTAAAGCCGATTTCTTTCTCCCCAAAACTGGAAAAATCAGTTCTAAAGCCGATTTCATTCTCCCAAGATAGTGCCAAAGTGTACTCACTCAGCTACTAGTGCTACAACGTGTCTTCGCCAAAGAGGTCCTCCTCGGTTTGCGCCAAGAGGTCTTCCCGGGTCTGCTGCCTCAGCTAAGGGCGGAAAATGAGGGTTCAGAGTTTAGGATTTAGGTTCCTTTACGGGGTCCCTGTTGGGCTCCTTTAAGGGTTCCTCTTCAAACTTCCTTTAAAGTGAAGGTTTCAAAGAGGTTTAGGGCTTTTAAGGGCTTAGGATTTAAAGCTTTGGTGTTTTATGGTTTAGGCTTTCAGGGCTTTGGGGCTTCAGGTTTAGGGATTATGCTGGAGGGCAGTTGGCCTCATCTTCTTTCAGATTGGGGCGATAGCAGGCGAACAGAAATTCCCTTCTTTGTTGAGCCGTTAATTGCAAGCTCAAAGCCCTCGTGCTTCCATTTTCGAAAACCGAAACCAGCCCAGCCATCAACCGGCGGCATGGCATGAATCCGGGGCATTGTTTTCTGTTCCGGGAGCATCTTTCCGGATCTCGTTCCTTGGTTCGTGGCGGCCTCCAATACTTCTATATCTGCCGGGCTGACATCTATTCAATCTACTCCTACCAGGGCTGTCTGCTGACTCCAGTGCTCTTTTTTATGACCTAACTTCTCCCCGTCTGTATCTCCCCGATTCTTCGCTCAAGCCGCAAGAAGACCTCCAAGCCACGACCTAGGGTTAGTAGCAACCACGGTAACACCACCAATTGAACACCATGCGTTAAGTCGCGCCCCTGAAGGTGCCAGGAAGACTTCTAGTGTGCGATAGGGGGAAGAAGCGAAACCAAAAACGAGGATTGGTGGATGTCGCACTCACACTAAACAATACAGACATCCAATAGCGAAAGCAGGTAGTGGTAAGCAAGGACAGCTCTAGCCGGAACAGCAGTTTGGTGAGCAAAACCCCAAAGCATACCCCTCAACCCTAAACCCTCGAAAGAAGCAAAACACAAAACCCCAAACCCTGAACCCTTTGCAACTGACCTGCTGCGACTCTAACCCTAAACCCCTAAACCCCTAAACCCCTACACCCCTAAACCCCTAAACCCCTAAACCCCTAAACCCCTAAACTGCTAAACCCTACACCCCTAAACCCCTAAACTCCAAACCCTACACCCCTAAACCCTAAACCCCTAAACCCTATGGCAACCCAGCTTCAGCGCTTCCAGGCGCTCTGCCCTGGCCAAGGCACCACAGTTGACCCCGGGATCAGGGCTTTGGAGGAAGATTTGGGGTGTAGGGCTAGGGTTTGGGGTTGAGGGTTTGGGGTTTAGGGTAAAGGCTTTAGGTTTTTTTTTGGTTTGGGGTTTGGGG